>PVKB01008821.1:0-12828 GCA_004027205.1 Ctenodactylus gundi | reverse complement strand
TGGACAAAATACATCTGAGTGAAGCACGCATTAAAGCTGATGGAGCTGTCTCCTGAGAAGAAGATGCTCACCATCTTGGGTACCACAGAGGAGGCCATAACGATGTCCACAGCAGCCAGAACACACAGGAAGCAGTACATGGGCTCGTGTAGAGAGGCATCTATGCAGATTACGGTCATGATGAGAGTGTTTCCTAACAGGGCTACGGTGTACATGGTACTCAGTGAGATAGCCAGCCAGAGATATGAAGACTGCAGACCTGGAATGCCCACGAGGAAGAAGGTGGCAGGGATTTTTGTGGTATGGTTGTAGGGTGGCCCCAGCATCATGGGTGAAACTTTCCTTTAAGAAGTAAAGTGATGAAAGGAAAGGCTACAAACTCCTTCTGTTTGTGGTGTGGGTAAGACTTGAGCACATTCTAAAAAACTAACATCTGATGACTCTACCCTGTCGCCACTCTCATCCCCTTTGAGATTCTTTGCCTGAATTTCTATTCATTGCTAAAGGATCAGGCCTCCTTCGGGAAATCTTCTCCACACTGTCCCCTCCTCTGCAGCATGCTCAGACACCGTACCTTTCTTGTGCTTGTGAGCTTTCTTAAAGTCTCCCAGCTGATCTACGAAGACACCAAAATTGACAATCTAATGGTCTGTCTATCCATGAGCTTCTATTGTGACCTTAATGCAAGCAAGTGATCTTTAACTGTGATGCATACATTATTTAAAAGAAGATACTTTCATTCATTATAGTAAACAGTTTCCACAGAATTAACGATAAATTAGAGACAAAAAATTTCTTTTGTATCTATGCTTAATTACTAGAAGTTAATAAATGACACATGAAACAATGCACTTCTTGAGGTCAACATGTCACATTTTACATCCTCAGTATTGAGCCTGGAGAAAAGTGAATGAAACGTAATTATTATAGAAGAAGTTCATTAATGAGTTCAGAAAAATAATGTTCATTCAAGAACATGATCTCATTCGTCAGATGGTAATAAAATGCCTGGTAGTATGTTTAATCACTCTTTTTTTTTTTCTGAGACAGGGTAGTCCTGTTTCTGTAGTCCAAGCTGGTCCTGAATTCACTATGTAGCCCAAACTGGCCTTGGACTCATGGCAATTCTCCAATCTCAGCCTCTTGAGTGCTGGGATTACAGGCACGTACCACTACACCCAGCTTATGTGGTGCTGGGGAATTGAACTCGGGTACTTAATGCTTGCTGGCAAACACTTTAACCACGGAACTATTCCTCCAGCCCCAGAATGTCTAGTCTACCTTCACCAAGTTTCAGGCTGAATTTTCCTAGCTAGACTCATTAAGTAAACTACAAAAAAATTAAGGTTACATTAAAGATGCATTGCCAACATAAGTTTTTGTGATTTCTCAGTATAGCTAAACCCCTCTTCATTTTAAATTACCAAGGTATTCCAGAGAACAAGGACATTTCTCAATTAGAAGCCAAAGAACTTTTACACAGCCATAATATGGACTAAGAGTAGACAAAATCAATAATATTCATAATCTTGCTATATTACTCCATATGTATTATATAACAAACATCCAGAAAAGACAGTTGATATCATTTAAATGAGATACAATGTTTTAGCCGATATCACACAACAAGTTATGTCCGACATTTGAGATTCAAGCCCCAGTCTTTCTATCTGTGACTCTGGCTGTTAAAGCCAACCTAAGATTAAGAGTAAAGAAAATAATTATGAACATTTACAGGAAAACTACTCTGGCTTCCCTTGGCCAGCTTGGCTAGGACAAATGGAGCTCCTGCTGTGCCCACCTCGGAGCTGAGCTTGACCGTTCCTCTTTGTTACTGTCTTTTCCCTGCATCTGCTTCACGCCAAGTGTTGCTATGTCATATGTATAATGACCTGTGAGGAAAACCTAAAGTGAAGGGCCAGTAAGAACTACCGTTCCATTTCTGTGTGAAACTCCTGTAGTTCCTTTCCCTTTATGGTGCCTGGTTTCCATGATTTCATGTGATTCTTGGGCTGGAGTTTATTTCCAAGCCCTGTGAGACTACTTACAAGGGGACCTTCGTTATCCACTCACCCTTGAGAGATGTCGATTGGTCTTTTAGGTGCCCTTACATTCCCTGAGAAGGCACCACAAAAACCTTACATACTTTCCATTGTCCCACTTGAAATGCGCTATTGGTCCAACATAAAGAAGAACCAAGACCAAAAATTAAAAAGGCTGAAAACATTAGTTCTAGATGTTCTAGATTCACAATACTTAGATTAAAAGCCCAACTCTGCCACTCGTAAACCATTTGATCTTGGTGAAATTATGTAAACAGTCCAACCTTAAGTGTTTATTGGTGAGGTGGAAATCATAGTCTCTACATCAAACTGATAGTTTAAGACATAAATGTGAATGCTTGATAGATGCTCAATCAAGTGTTGCTAATTAAAAAATGACAATTTTTTTCTGATTATTCTGTAATTTCCAGTTGCTGTTTTAACTGCATATTTAAATGAGTAAATGTGGCTTGGAGACCAAAAAATAAATAAAAACACACCAACACAATCTGCATTGCCCCAATTTTCACTGGTCCTCTCATAATCTACCACTGAAGATGTCTCCACCAGTGCCTACACACGCCAAGGTTTATCTAATCTCACCATGTTGATGGGGTTCATGCTCTTCTTGTGTAGAACACTTCTCGGCTTTAGGGTTTTTTAGCTTTCTTGCTTGATTTTAAAATTTTTATCTCTAACAAAGTCTGAGAATGGTTACTAGCTCTGTACCAATAAGAAACACTTGATATTTTTCCAGTAAGTGAGCTGCATGATTCACCTATGCCATGTACACTACCAAAAATAGAAACAGAGTATTTCCAAATTTAAAAAAATAGGCTATCAGTTGCCCTTCCAGGAATCATCTAGTGACATAATTTAACCATCATGGTCTCTTTGCCTCCTTGCTTTTTTTTTTTCTTGGTTGACTCTTTGATTGAAGTATATATAGTGGAAGATGCAAAAATTTAAGGCGGATAGCATGATAAACCTTATACTGTGGACATGTTGACACACCCCATAATGAACACCCAGTCCAAGATAACGCACACGATCGTTTCTAGGCTGCTGAGAAACACTCTGTCTGGAAAGCTCTGGCCAAGCTCTCCTATGACACGCTTGCAGCCCTGAGCTGGCCTCTGCCCTCACTCCTGCAGAGACACGTTAGACCGGGAGGCTCAATCACCAAAAAAGGTTTAGGCAAGTCATTTAGCAGCACTAATTAAATAATAGAATATATTAGGACGTTCCATTCTTATTTTTAATGATTGAGAATTTGTAGCTCAATTTTATGTTGTCTTAAAGGTAAAAGTACTAGTGCATAATTGTCTCAAATAGAGCAAGTGTATGGTAATTCTACACACCTGAGTATTTCCCTCACTCTGACACTCAGTCAGTCCCATCACTTAGTCTTTTCTCATAGCTCTGCTTTGTGCCTTAGAAACTGTTTCCACCATTCCAAGGTGGGACTTACCCTTCTCTCTGCTGTGAACTGAAGGATTCCTACATTCCCGGTACCTCTCCCAACCCTCATTGTCCCATTATTTCCAGAAGAATTTCTTAGTATCAGCAATATGCTCCAGGTGTGGCCAGCTTTTCATTCTCATGCTGGAGACTTAATTCCTTCTTTCTAGGTGACCCTAGTCTTCAGACTTCTTCATCCCAACCCTCTAACCCATGGTCAGTTACCCACATTCCTGGTGCTTTCTCTAGATGACATCGACATTTTCAACTTTCTCTGATGGTCTATGCCTAGTAGTCCACATTTTTTTCACCCAAAAGAAAGGAGAATTATGCAGGACCCATCAGCAGGAACAAAAGAACCACAGGACACAGATGGCAACGGAGAGCATGGTGAGTATTGTTCTTTTCAAAGACCTCCCACTGAGCGTCCTCCAACCCCTCTGGATACAGTCTTTTCCCTGGACACTCCAGGTCCCTTGGCCTCTGCCCTGAAGCAGAGCATTACAGTTCCTTGGCGACTTGTTTTTCTTTGTGTTTTGTCTGGAGGGCTTTCCAAATGCATTAGGGAGACATGCCTAGAGACCAAAGATGCTTTGTTTCTCAAAGAATACAGAGCGAATCTTAAAGAAAACAAAGGAGGATGCAACTTAGATTTGTGACAGGCTTCTGTGCCCTGCACCCTCACAGATCCTTCCAAAATTATCTCATTCACCTTCCTCAGCCCTTTGTTTATGAATACAATACATATACATTTTCTACACAAAAAAGAGGTACATAGAGGGTCACAAGGCTAGTAATTCAGACCCAAGATACACTGTTAAGCAAGAATAAAGCTTTTCAACCTTTTTTATATAAAACTAGTGTACTTCAACCCTACCATGAACACAGGTGGTCAGCAAATGTGCGTAGTAGACCCTGAGCCAACTCCTTAGATGTCCACTCTGAAGTGAGACTGCTGAAACATAGAGTAGTTCTTTTTTTATTTTTTGAGGCACTTCAATGCTATTTTCACAATTTATACTATTTCAAATATTGCTCTATTTTTATTTTGCTTTGATAGTTATCCTAATAATTATGAGGTCACATTTCATTATAGTTACGATGTGTGTTTTTTCCAATGATTACAATAGAGCGTCATTTCATATGCTTGTTGGTTTTGCACGCTATCTTTAATTAAATTTATTTTTAATTATTACTACGTATTTGTTGCACAAAACAATCTTTGGTCATATCTGTCCACCACTACCCTCCCCATCCTTTGGGACTTCCTCTATCCTCGTAGTCTCCCTTCCACTTTAATGTGACTTTTAAATTTTTTTTCCTCATAAGAGAGAAGACATGAGCGACTTTTTATGTTTTGCTTATTTTTACTAACTGGATAATCTCAAACTCCATCTGTTTTCCTGCAAATTTAATGATTTCATCCTTCTTTCTGGATAGATAATACCCCACTGTGTATGTATACAATATTTTCTTAATTCATTCACATTCTGATTCCATAAGTTGACTATTATGAATACTGCCCTGACAAACAAACATACATATGCAGGTATCTTGTACTCTAACTTCATTTTCTTTAGGCATATACACGTGAGTGCGATACTTAGCTTTATTTTTACATTTTTGAGAAAATCCATGATATCATATATAGAGGCTATCCTAATTTGCATTGCACCAATGATGTATTAAGAGTTCTTTTTTTCCCTGCATCCCTGCCAACATTTATCATTTTGATTTTGTTATGTTGTGTTTTTGTTTTTGGCTTTTTTTTGCCTTTTTTGCTTGAAAACAACTATTCTACCATAATGAGACAAAATTTAATGTATTAGTTTTGATTTGCATTTTCCTAATGGCTAAAGAAATATTCAGTAGCTTTTATATGTTTATTGGTCACATGGACTTTTTTTCAAAACAGGCCTTTTCAGTTAATTTGTCATTTTGTGAATGAATTGCATATTCTGGATATTAATTTCTCAAATACATAACTGACAAAGATTCTCTCTAAGAATATTAAAAGCAGAATGAGAAAAACAGCATTCATTTACCAAGGTAAACTCATTTTAATTACTGCATATTTCTCAATGCAAACCTTAAAGACTAGGACAGCCAGAAGAGAAATCTTTCAAGCTTTAAAAGACTGCAAGTGTCAACCCAAGATGTTGTAACCTGCAAAATTATCCCGGAAAATTGAAGAAGTAAACATTTTTCCTGACCAAGAAACTCTAAGAAATTCTCAATGACTAGCCCAGCATTGCAGAAAAAAATTGAGGAATCAGAGAGAGAGAGAGAGAGAGAGAGAGAGAGAGAGAGAGAGAGAGAGAGAGAGAGGAGAGCAGCACCAAAGAATGTAGAGAAAAGGAAACATCTACAGGAAAAGTGTAACAAAGAAAAAAATTAAGAACCAATGCTAGGAGAAAAGGGCAGTGATGGGATTTGGTAAAAATCTTACAATAATTACTCTCAACTCAAATGATCTTAATTGACCAATTAAAAGACATAGACTGGATTTAAAAATATAACCATTTGTTGCCTGCAAGAGACAAACTACATCCACAAAGAAGAGCTCAGACCTAAGGTAAAACGATGGAAACTAATACTACACACTACGTGAGCCCAGGAACAAGCAGGAGAATCTACACTTTCTCAACACTGCAGACTTCAAGGACAGATCAGAAGAGACAAAGATAAACACCAAATACTGGTAAAAGGAACAATCCAACAGGAAGAGCCCACAATTATGTATGTACCCAATTAGGTGAACCCAGTTAGATACAACAGAAATAACTGGACATGAAGGCCCAAATGGACTCCCATACAACCATACTAGGAGACGTGAATATCTCATTCTCACATATAAACAGGTCAACTGGACAAAAAAATCAATAAAGAAATATCATAGATAAATCACACTATAGAACAAATGGACTTACCAGATATCTACAGAGTGCTCTATCCAATGTCAACAGAATACATTTTCTTCTCCACAGTACATAAGACTTTTTTCAAAATAGACTATATTCTTGCCCACAACACATGCTTAAATAAATACAAAAGAGTTGAAATTATTCCCTACATGCTTACAGAACATAGTGGAATGAAGGTAGAAATCAACAGCAAAAGAAACTACAGAACTTATATAAATACATGGAGATAAATAACACATAACCAAGCAAGCTATAGACCACAGAAGAAATCAAGAAAGAAAATAAGAACTTCCCAAAGACAAATAACAATGAACGCACAACATACCAGAGCCTGTGGGACACAATGAAAGCAGTACTAAGAGGGGAATTTATAGCTATGAGTGCACATATGTCAGAGAAATCTGAAATAAACAATCAAAAGATGTATTTTGAAGTCCTAGAGAAACAGGAAAAAGCCAAATTCAAAGGCAGTAGAAGGAAAGAAATTGTATGAATCAAAGAGAAGTTCAATGAAATTGAAATGAACAAATCATTGAATCAAAGAGTTAGATTTTTGAAAGGATAAATAAAATTAATATTAAACATCTAGCTAAACTCGCCAAGAAAAGGAAAGAAAAAATTCACATGAATGCAATTAAAAATTAAAAAGGCAAAATCATAACAGACATTTTTGAAATCCAAAGGATCATAAGAAACATTTTGAAAGCTCAAATTTCAATAAATTGAGAGCTCAGAAGAAATGGGTAAATTTCTTGACACATATGACACGTCAAAATTGGGCCAAAAAGATATTAATACCGTGGACAGAGTAATAACCAGGGATGAAGTTGAGGCTGTAATAAGTGGTTTGCCAACAAAGAAAAGCCCAGGACCTGATGGATTCACCACAGAATTTTATCAGCACTTTATGGAAGAACTAGCACTAGTGCTCCTTAAAGTATTCCATGAAGTTGGAAAAGAGGGAACACTGCCCAGCTCCTTTATGGAAACAAGTATCATCTTGATCCCCAAACCAGACAAAGACATAAAAGGAAAGAGAACTACAAGCTAACTTCCTTAAAGAATGTAGATGCAAAATCTTTAATAAGATACTGCAAACAAAATACACCAAGTTATGAAAAAGGTCATACACCTTGACCAAGTTGACTTCATCCCAGGGATGCAAGGCTGGTTCAACATACCGGTTAATGTATGATTAAATTTACAGTTCATTAGTTAATTGTCTCAATAGGTGTAGAAAAAGCCTTTGATAAATTCATCATCACTTCCTGATCAAAACTCTGATGAAAATGGTTATATACTAGCTAATTAAAGCAACTATGACAGTCCTACAGCCTACATCATCCTAAAATGGGAAAAAAACTGAAAGCATTACTAACCAGTCACAAGACAATGATGTCCAATGTTATCACTTTTGTTGAACATAATGCTTGAAACCTTAACCAGAGATATTAGGCAAGAGAATGAAATAAAAGAAATATACAGATGGAAAAAAGTCAAATTATCTTTATTGGCAGGTGACATGATCCTTTACATAGAGGACCCCAAAAACTCCACCAGAAAACCGTTAGAACTAATAAATTCAGCCAAGTTGCAGGATATAAAATCAATACACAAAAATTAGTAACATCCTCTACAGAAACAAGGACAGCACAGAGACATAGAATAGAGAAATAAAACCAGTCACAATTGCCTAAAAGACAATTAAATACTTAGGTATTAAACTAACTAAACAAATGAAGAACCCCTATACTGAAAACTACGGTACTGTGGAAAAAAGAAGTGGAAGACAATTTTAAAAAATGGAAAGACGTCCCCTGTTCTTAGATAGGCAGAACCAACATTGTCAAAGTGGCCATATTATCTAAATGATTACACAGATTCATTGCAATCTTAATGAATTTATCAAAAGCATTTTTCACAGAAACAGAAAAATAATATGAAAATAAATATTAGGCCACAAGAGACTTAGAATAGCCAAAACAATGCTAGGCAACAAAACGAAAGTGGGAGGGATCACAAACCAGAATTATATCAAATTATATTACAAAGCAATAGTGATTAAAAAAATAGGGATTGGCACAAAAACAGACAGGTGGATCAATGGAAGACAATTGAGAATACAGAAACATCCCTGAGTACTTTCGCCCATTTGGCCTTCAACAAAGGGACCAAAGCCCTATGCTCGAGTAAAGTTAGCCTCTTTAACAAGTGGTGCTGGGAAAACTGGCTTATCACTTGCACAAGAATGAAACTAGACCCACAACTCTCACCATGCACCAAAATCAAATCAAAATGAATCGAAGACCTAGACATTAAAATGGAAACACAGAATGTTTTGGAAGAAAAACTCGGCAAACCCCTTGAAAACATAGGGGTAGGCAAGGACTTTCTCAATAAAACAGCCAAAGTACATGAGATAGCACAGAGAAAGAACAAATGGGATTATATCAAATTTAAAAGCTTATTAATTACTATATATGAAATTATATTTATATGATTCATATTATGTATGGAATATATACATTTATACTATTAATATGTGTAACTTATAAATACAGAAAACAAATGTATTATATATATTTAATGCTCATGGAAAGAATTCAATGCATAATAGTAGCTGGGATAGCCAGGTTGCAATAGAATTGATTCTAGTCTTAACATTTGGCAGACTTCTATTCTCTACTTGATATATACATTAGGTTGACATACCTACTTGAAATTTTAAAAAGCAAAGTTTGAAAATGTATCATTTAAGCAAATGGACTTATTGCCTTTTAAACAGGTAATTTTATATCTCTATGTCTGAAGAATATCATTTCTAAATTGGAAGTCATGTGTGATACAAAATCTTCTGCATTATTTTAAGAAGTACATAAATTGATAATAATGTATAGAGTTCATCATAAAGCCAGAAACAAAGTTAAATTCTGAACAAATACTTATCGGGCCATTAATAAAATAATGGCAAATCCTTGAGTTTTAAAGTCCCCACAGCAAATAAAACTGTAGGCAATCTCTTAAAATGCAAACATTACAGATTTGCTGTGTTCCCAGGAACTAGTCAGGTGAGCATAGATTGCTTGGCGATAGGTGGTAGTTGCGTCTTCACTGATTGTGAGGATTTTCTACTGGGGATTATCCAGAATATGGAGCCAATATGCTTCACCAAATAGGTAATTCAGGAAATAGCTGAGTACCACCAAGTGGATGCCAGCTACAGTCAAAAAATACCAACATGAATGAAATGCAAAATGGTCAAAAGCAATTATCCTAGGAGAAATATTGTGAAGAAACTTATTTTTGTGTGAAGGTTGAACAATACTTTTGTTGTTTTAATCAGATTATTTTTAATGACTTAACATTCGACAGACTTCTACAGGAAGTCTGAGCCACAGGAACATAGTAACCTAGTAGCACCTCAGATATCTTAATCCAATGGATATAGGGTGCTTATGAAGAAAGAATCATGTGATTTTCAAAATGAAAATCCTACCAAAATTTTACTCACTTCATGTTCTTGTTCTTCTTTTGTTGTTCTTGTCGCTGTGATTTTTTCTTAGATGTCGCAATGAAAGAAGTTTCCTTTGATTCCCATTTGGTATTACAGTGTGTTGTTGTCAGATTTATAAGAAGATAATTTCTATACTGATGCTAATCCAAAATAGAATACATACTTTGTAGATCAACGAGTTCAATAGTAGCAAATGTTGAGACTGCTAAATTGATAAACATTGGGTTGGTTTGACAGAGTTATGCTAATTCTAATCCACATAAGAGACAAATTTCAATTGTACCTAAGACTATACCATACACTTATAAAATATAAATACATTGGGCATATTTTTCAGCACATATACTATATCATGTGTATCATGTATTTTGCTCTTATTATTTTATTACATCTTCAGTACCCTCTCCGAGTTAACACCATCTCCAGCACTGGTAGAAAAGACACACGTATAACAATTTCCTATGAACAGGGTTCTCCTTGTACTTCGAATTTTACCAATATTAAGAAATATTCTCTTTAATTAGGATTTTCAAATGTACCAGTGTCAAATACGTGTGCCAACAACATGTGAGTTATTTTTTCTTTTATCACATACTGTTGAAAAATAGAAATAAAAAATTATGGCTCAGGGCTAGGAAAATGATGATGAAATTTAATTTCTTTCCATTATTTAGTATTAACCTTTGAACCTATGAACATTCCTCAGTGGTACCACAAGAAGAAGGATCTGTGTCAGCCCTGAAGGCTTGATGACTCTTTTTGTGTTTAATGATCAAAGAAAGGGCACAGAAGATGAGGAAACTAAAAGAAGACACCCAGAATCAAACTGACATTGATCTAGATCCTATTGCTTAAAAACAAAAGGACATAACTGGCCCTCTACCTCCAACTAATTTGAAATAGATGAGTCTAAAACATAAAAAGTTATCTTACAGATTACTGTAACAGGAATATACTTAGTTTCCAAAGTGGACTGGATCCAGAGAACATTCTCATCATTACATCTAAATAAATGGCTCTGCAAAAGAAGAATGACAAGAAAAGCAGGGAAAACCAAATTCTGTGGGGAAAACTGCTATCCATGTGTAATTGACAAAAACAATTTTTAAGGTACCAAGGTAGGTACACATCAATGTAGAAAACTGGTGAGATACATATCAAGATATTAACAGTGATTACACTTCATTTTTCCTCTTAGTTTTTACTTATATTTATTGAATTTTCACCATTTAATATTAAGTAGAACACATTGTTTGCTCAGATAACTTACAATAATATCCAAACTTAGAATGTGAAAATGTCCAATCTCACAAATAATGAAAATATGTATTAAAACAATAAATGAAGAGCTTCATTGCTGTAATCCAGATTACTCTTCCAAATTTATGTAAAAGATGGGCACCATTACTGATCACAGGTTAATATCTTCACAAGAAAACTGGAATATATTTTAGCTAATGAATGGATTTGGTGTAGGTGTGAGCACACAATTAACAGTGGATCCATCAGGGACAGAGAGCAAGGTCAGGCACTAAGCACTTCTTCCATAAAATCAAACAAGAAGAAATCATGCAGGAAAATTAGACAGATGAGTATGTTTTGGTGGTGGTGAGGAGCTAAACAAGTGAACAGATTATCTATTCTTGAGCAGAAGGCTGGTAGGATATTAGTATTTGAAATATGAGCCCAAGGAAAAGAAAAAAAAATCTATAATTTATGCCCAAACTTATTTCTTCAGATACAGGTTAAATAAATGAAACCATTAAAATGTTATATCCAAATCATCCATACTCATTTGTGCTAGAAATTGAAAAGTTCCAAAACTTACTTTTGACCCTTTCACCTTAGAATTTCCATTGTGCCTGATAAATTAATACCAGCCCTCTAGATTTTAAAAGCACATTTTGTATTAGCTGGAAAGGCAAAACTGAGCAGTTTTGTGTTTATTAATTGTCCACATTTTTAATACATATATCTATATATCTATCTACGTGTGTGTGTGTGTGTGTGTGTGTGTGTGTGTGTGTGTGTGTGTGTGTGTGTGTGCAGAGAGAGGGGGGAGAGAGACAGAGACAGAATGAGAGAAAAAGTAACCACGTATAATCCCTTCTTGCGCCTCCTGCTTGCTCCCTCACCACCCCCCTCCCGACTTCCACATCACACCTACTCTGATCTATGAAATGCCTGTATTCTGTGTTTCTCATGTTAAAGAAGCCCTGTGAAATTTAACGTTCCGACTTTGGTTTACTGTGTGCTTATGAGTTTTGACAGGAGTGGTAGAATAAGAACATCATCAAACGCCATATTCTCTCACGTATTTGCTTCGTCCTGATACCATAAATGATGGGATTAAAAGTGAGGGGAATGATCAGATACAAGTCAGCTAAGAGCACTTGGATATGCAAGGGTACCACATCCTGACCTAGCCAGGCTACATAGACAGAGACCAACCCAGGTAGATAGTACAGGGTCATGACACTCACATGTGAGCCACACGTGCTTAATGCCTTCTGCTGAGCATTCTTTGAGGACAGATTGAATACTGCCCTGAGAATCAAAACATAGGAGGCAGCAATGAAGGCCATATCGCAGCCTACAATAATGGAAGAACAGATCAAACTGTACAGGCTGCTGGGCATGGGGTCGGCACATGCCAACTTGGCCACAGCCATGTGCTCACAGTAGGAATGGAGAACCACCTTGGAGCCACAGAAAGGTAGATGACTCAGCATCCAACTCAGCGGAGTCATAGTCAAGACAGCCCTAAACACAATGGTCACATTCACCCCCAGCATCACTTTAGGAGTGAGGATTCTCTTGTAGTGCAAGGGCTTGCAGATGGCTACATAGCGGTCAAAAGCCATGGCCAACAGCAGCCCTGTCTCCA
>PVKB01008820.1:0-12846 GCA_004027205.1 Ctenodactylus gundi | reverse complement strand
TGGCCCCACATCCCCGAGGTCCAGAGCACCGAGCCTGTTGGGAGGGTTTTTTCCTGAGTCCCTAAGTCCCCTGCGCCCCCCTTTTGGTCTAGGGATGGGGCCTAGGGCCTTCCCTAGGCCGTTTTCAGGCTGGTGCTCATAATGGCCATGGGTCTGCATGGCCATCTCCCTGCTTCTTCCGCTACAGCCTAGCCCCCCTGGTCTTCCTATGGGAAAGGGGGCAGAGAGAGAGGTGTTCACTGCCAGTCTCCTGCCCTTCCATTAGGGCTTCGTCACCCTAGACTTTCACCAGGCAGGGGGCATAGAGAGGTTGCTGCTCGCCACAGCCCAGGTCCTTGTGGCCAGGCTTGGTATTCCTTTCAGAGAGACCCCAACCCTCAGCCTTCCTGTGGGGAAAGAGGGCAGATACACGTGTCTCATCATGGTCCCAGGCTCTGTGTCTGTCTCCTAGAATCTCCACCAAGGCCCCTATGGTAGGCTTCCAACAGGAAGGTGAGAAGACAGGTGTGTGCTCATCATGGCCCTTTGCCTCGGTGTCAGTCTCCCTGAACTGTCCAGCAGGGCTCAGTCACTGCAGAATTGCTAAGCAGAAGGAGGGCAGAGAAGTAGATGCTCACCACAGAACACAGCTTGGATGTCAGTATCCAGTATCCCTGCTCATTCCACTGAGGTTCCATTATCTCAGAATTCCCATGGGATAGAGGGGCAGACATGGAGGGGCTCACCATGATCTGAGGTCCGTGTTCCAGTGTTCCTGCATCTTCCAACAGGGCTCTGACACAACAGGCTTCTTATAGGAAGGAGGGCAGAGGGGTGGGTGCTTACCGCAGCCCCGGGCCTTGATACCAGGCTCCCTGCTCCTTCTACCCGGAGCTCATCACACCAAGCTTCATATGGTGAAGGAGGACAGATGGGGCAGACTCACCACGGTCCTGGTCCAGGCTGCCAGTCTCTACGCTCCTTCCATCAGGACCCCATCAGTCTGGTTTTCTTATAGGGAAGGAGGGCAAAGAGATAAGTATACCCCAGGTTCCTTGCCTGGGTCCCAGTATCCCTGCTTCTTTCAGTGAGGCTGTTAACTCTCGGGCTGTCTGTGAAGAAGGACTGTAGAGAAGTAGGTGCACATCTCAGCCCTGGGCCTGGGTGCAAGTTTCCTTGCTCCTTCCAACGAGGCTCTGAAATAACAAGGTTCATATGACAAAGAAAAGGAGAGAGGTGAGTGTATGCACAGTGTCATGGACCTGATTCCCTGTCTCTCTGCTCCTTCTAGCAAGGTGCCATCACCCCGTGCTCCGTCTAGCAAAGCAGGGACAGAACGATTGGTGCCCAGCATAGCCCTTGGACAGGGTCCTGGTGTTTCTGTTCTTCCAGTTGGAGCCTGTCATCCCAGGTTTCCTGTAGGGAAGGAGGGCAGAGAGGTAGTAGGTTCCCAGTATCTAGGTGCCAGTCTTCACAACCCTATAGGTGTGCACCCACCATCACCCCAGGTTTCCTATGAAGGAAGCCAGCAGACAAATAGGTGCTCCTCACTGATGTGGTCAGAGGTTCCAGGTTCCCTACTCTTTCTTGAGGAAACCCTGACCCCAGGATCCCAATAGAGAAGGGGAGCAGAGAGGGAGGTGCTCACCAGTGCCAGGTCCCTGACAGCCACTCTCTCTGCTTCTTCCACGAGGGTTCCATCTTCCTAGTCTCCCTATGGGAAAGAGTAGCAGAAATGGAAGTTCTTATCAGGATCCTGAGCCTCACTGCCAGCCTGAATGCTACTTACAGCAGGGCCCCTTCTGCCTGAGCTTCCTATAGAGAATGGGTTCAGAGAGGTGGGTGCTCCCTTAGGTCACGGACCTGGCTGCCAGTCTCCTTGTTCCTTCCTGTAGGGCCCTGTCACCCAGGGCTTCTCATGGCAAGCGGTAAAGACGGGATAGCGCTCATCATTGCAGCAGGCCTGCACACCAGCCTGCATGCCTCTCTAGCAGGACTCCGTCACCTCAGGCTTCCTACAGGGAAGGAGGGCATAGATGTGGCAATGGTCCCAGGACTGTGTGCAAGGCTCCCGTCTTGCAAACTTCCCCTGGGAAGGAGGGCTAAGCGGTGGGTGTCCACATTGATGCTGGGCCTGGGTGCCTGTCTCAGGTTGCTTCCAACTGGGCCTCGTGACACCCAAATTCCTATAAGGAAGGAGGCCATAGTGAGGTGCTCGTCATGGCCGGAGGCTGGATTCCATTATCTCTGCTCCTTCCACCAGGGCCCTGTCACCAAAGTTCCCAAACAGAAGAAGGGCAGAGAACTAGGAAACACTGTTACACCATGCCTGGGTGCCATTCTCTGTAATTCTTCCAGCAGAACTCCATCACCACAGGCTTCCTGTAGGGAAGAGGTGAAAAGCAGTCGGATTCCCAAAGTCTCAGGCACAGTACTAGCCCTCCTGCTCCTTCTATGGGGTCCCTGTTACCTCAGCTTTCCTAAGGAGAAGAAAGGAAGCCAGGTGGGGGCTCACCATGACTGTAGTCCTGGGTGCCAGTCTCCCTGTTCCTTTCCCTGTGGCTGTGACAAGTTAGGCTTCCTAATGGAAAGAAGGCAGGGAAGGATGGGCTCACCATGGCCCCTGGCTGAGGTGACAGTCTCCCTTTTTCATCCATCTGGGTCTTTCCTCCCAGGGCTCATTAATGAAACAGGGCAGAGAAAAAGTGCTCACCCCTACCCTAGGTTGGGCTGCTAGTCTTCCTGGCCCTCCAGATGAGAAGTGTCACTCGGGCTTCTATGGGAAAGTGATCACAGAGGTAAGTGCTCACCAGGGCCCCAGGTTTGGATGCGGGTATTCTTCTCCTTCCACTGGGGCCAAAGTCACCTCAGGCTTCCTATAGGAAAGGAGGGCAGACAGGGAGGTGCTCACCATGGTCCCTGGACTGATTACAGGCTCTCTGCATCTTACAGCCTGGAATTACCTAGTGAGGCTTCATAATGAGAAGCAGGGTGAAGTAGGTGCTCACCATAGCCACGGGCATGGGTACAAGTCTACTTGTGCCATCAAGCAGGGCCCTGTGATCTCCACATTTCCATAGGTAAGAAGAATTTAAGGAGGTACTCTCATGGTCCTACGTTTAGGTGATGTCTCTCTGTTCCCACAGCTGAGCCCTATCACCGCAGGTTCCTATAGGAAAGGAAGGCAAAGAGATAGCTGTTCCCTAGGCCAAGACTCCATTCCTGCCAATAGGACCCGCACAATCCCCGTTTCCTATAGAGAAGGAAAGCAGGGAGCTAGGTGCTGAACATGACCCTGGGCCTGTCTGCAATTCTCTTTGCTCTTTGCTAAATGGTTTCCTCAGACCCAGAATTCCCATGGTGAAGGAGCCGAGAGAGAAAGCTGTTTGACCTGGCTGAGAGTCTGGGAGCCAGTGACTTTGCCGTTTCCATCAGGGCCTCATCACCCTAATCTTCCTATAAGTAAGAAGCACAGAGATCTTGGTGCTCACCAAGACCCAGTACTGGGCATCCAATCTCCCTGTGACTTCCAGGGTGCCTGTCCGTCCAGGCTTCTTACGGGGAAGGAAGGCGTATAGAAATGACTCATGGCCTCAGGACTCTGTGCCAGTTCCCCTGAACTTTCCCACAGGCTTCCAAGTGGAAAGAGAGAACAGTGAAGGGTTCTCACCACTTTCTTGAACTAGTTGTCAGTCTCACTGAACCTTTCCATGGGGCCTTGTCACTCCAAAATTGCTCAGCAGAAGACAGGCAAGAGGAAGGTATTCACCATACTGCAACTTCAGGGTCAGGATCCAGTATCCCTGCGCATTCCAGTGAGGTAACATTATCCCATGAGTCTTACAGGGGAAAAGGGTCGGAGAAGGAGGAGCTCGCTATGGTCCCAAGCTGTGTGCCCGTGTTCCTGCGCCTTCCAACAGGGGCTGAACAGAGCAATCTTCTTACAAGAAGGAGGGCAGAGGAGTGGGTGCTTACAGTGGCCCCCAGGCCTTGATGCCAGGGTCCTTGATCCTTCTACCAGGAGCCCAGAACCCAAAGCTTCCTGTGGTTAAAACGGCACTCACCACTGTCCTGGGCCTGCCACCAGTCTCCCTACTTCTGTCAGAGCCCTGTCAGCAGGAAAGGAGGACAGAGAGATAAGTTCTCACCAAGATTGTGGGCCCGAGTACCAATCTCCTATTTCTTCCAGTGAAGTCTTCACCTCCCAGCCTTCCTATGAGGAAGGAGGGCAGAGAAGGAGGAGTGCATTGCAGCCCTGGGCCTGGATGCCAGTCTCCTTGCTCCTTCCAGTGAGGCTCTGAAATACCAAGGTTCATATGCAATAAGGTCAGAGAGGTTAGTGCACACACAAATTCTGGGCCTGGTTCCCAGTCTCTCTCCTCATTCTGTCAGTGTCCCATCACCTCACATCCTTATAGCAAATCAAGAATAGAGAACTTGGACCTTAATGATGATTCTAGGACTGTGTGCCAAACACCTGGTACCTTCCATAAGGGCCTTATGACTGCAGCTGCCCCTGGTGTCTGTCTGTACTCACTGGCCTCGGCCCACTTTCCCTGTTGGAAGCCAGGGAAAGCCATTTTCCCTGGCTTCCAACAGGGAAAGTGGACAGAGACGTAGGTTCCCACCACAGCCCCGCACCTAAGTGCTGCTCTAAATGCCCATGAACCGGAAGAGGGGTGCCAGGTTCCTACTCGGGTGGCTGCAGGTGCTGGGAGTCAGGGTCCATGCTAGAGGTGCTGAAATGGAGACACTAGACAGTAAGGTGCAAGTGTGAGACATTGGGCTCTGGACCTAAGCAGAGTTCTAATGTATAACTCGATGTTTTCCCCCTCGCTTTTAATAGAGGGAAGAATGAAGATGCTGTTTTATTCCAAACCAATGTCAACACCTTCCAGGATCAGCTTCCTGTGGTGATGAGGAACACTCAGAGCCACGGGGCTGCAGGACTGTTGAGAAGAAGACAAGGAAAGTGGCGTGGGGCCTGATCATATCACCTATTAGGCAAGGCAGGGGGCAGTGATATTTGGAGGCATTGACTCTACTAGCCCTTGATGTCTCTTAGGGTCTGCTTGCTTCCCTGTTGCTAAGGGAGTGGAATCTGTAATGTTTGTTACTGGAAAAAAATAAAACTGAGCTGCTGTTCTATCGTCTGGCTTTCAGCCATGGCACCACTGGATTTTCTCAGGTTTGACCTTGGGATAGAGGGGAGGTTCTGGATTCAGATATTTTGGTAGCACCAGGTAATTTAGGAACTGATAGAATTTTAGTTACTTATCTTGTTGCTGTGACAAGATACCCAACACCCACAATTTAAAGGAGGAAAGATTTATGTAGCTCAGAGTTTCAGAAGGTCTCTCTCACACACAGTCCACTCAAAAGGCAGCAGGCAATGATGAAGGCTATGACAGAGAGTTGCTCAGGCCGTTGCAGAGAGACACAAGTCAAGCAGGAGCCAAGTGAAGTCTGCAAACTGGCTAGAGCTTTCCTAGGAACTTCCTTCCTTAGTTCAGAGCTGTCTGTTGGACCCCCCACCCCCGCTTCCCCTTCCCTCATTTCCTGAAAGCTATTGCTTGACATTCCCCAGTTCAACAAGTTGATACAATTTTTCCAGGCCAGACTCCAAGCTCCTTCCAGCCAAGTTCTGCTTCCCAGTAACAAGCAATTCCAAATACATGAGGCTTTTGGGGGACACTCAACATCCAAACCATAGCAAGAAGTAAAAGAAAATCATTTAATTCTGGTCATTCAGCATTGAATATTATCACTATTTATTTATTTATGATAATGGTGATTGAAATTGAAACATTTACCCAGAGCTACCTCCTTCCATTGCTTTTTTTTTTTTTTGGGGGGGGGACAGGGTCTCCGTAAGTCTCTAACATGCCCAGTCTGGGCTTGAACTTGCTATACTTCTGTCTCGACCACCCCAGTCAGCTGTGATTGCTGGCTTGCACAATCAGCCGCAGCTGTTACCCGTTTTTGCTATTTTGTCTTAAGATTATGATACTTGTTTATTTACCTACTTAGACTGTAATGTGTTTGGTACCAGAGATCCAGTTCAGTGACTTCTTGTTAAGCCCATGTTTTTTTTTTTTTAAGCCCATATTTTGTTTTGTTTTTGTTTTTGAGATACAGTCTGGCTAGGTCTCTAGGCTGCCTGGGCTAGACCAAACTTGCCATTCCCCTGTGTATGCAGCCAGGCCTGGCTATCATTTTCTTTCTACAGTCAATGTATTACAGTAACACATGTAATTTGTAAATTTTATCATTTTTTCTGAATTACTTTTCATGTAATCTTTTTTCATTTTTTCCTACTTTCTAAAGCTGCTTTTTCAAATGGTTGACTGGATGCATAAAGATTCATTGTAGTGTGGTTATTGGATATTTAGCATTTCTTCCTAGTACAGGTGATGATTTAATGGATTTCTTATCTATGTGTCTTTTTATATCCTCAAAATAGATTCTTTTTTCTTTTTGAGACAGGGTCTCACTCCGCTGTACAGGCTGGTCCTGAACTCACTGTGTAGCCCAGGCTGGCCTTGAACCAATTCTCTTGTCTCAGCGTCTGGAGTGCTAGGATTACAGGCACGTGCCACCATGCTCAGCTGATGTAGCACTGGGCAATTGAATGCAGGGCCTCGACCTTGCTAGGCAAGCGCTTTAAACACTGAGCTATTCCTCCAGCCCCATGAGATAGATTCCGAGAGACAGAATGACTGAGGAGTTGAATTTTTATGTTTTAATTTATTTCTAAACTCCTTGACCTATGGTCACAATTGCTCTCCAGATAATGTGCCCTCAGCCAGTATTCTGACTTGCCACATCCTTGTCACTTGGCTTGCCTCCTTTCCTGAGCTACAAACTTTGTGTGAGAAGAGTAACAATAGAGAAACAGCAGAGTAGGAATTGTGTGCCTCACTGACCTTCTTCCAAATTATTGAAGAATAGCATTGTGGGACTAGGGGTATAGCTCAGAGGTTAAAACACTTATCTAGGAAGTGCAAGGCCCTGAGTTTGATTTCCCTAGCACCAAATACTAGCTGGGTGTGATGGTGAATGCTTGTAACTCCCAGTACTTGGGAAGCTGAGGCAGGGAGGATTGCCATGAGATCAGGACTAGCCTAGACTGCAGAGTGAGACCCTGTCCCTCCTCCAAATAATGATAGTATTTAGGAAGTGGTAGTTTGTCCCTACTATGTGGCATGAATGCAAAAATCTTGCTAAATGTACAAATTAAATTAGTGCCAGTAATTGGTTTGTAGAATTCTTATTGTAGTTTGCATCTGCACAGTTCCCCAAAAGTCTTATGCACCTCTGAATACTGTGTACTGTTGGGTGGTGGGGCCTGGCTGGAAGGGACAGATGCTTGGGGCGTCTGTGCTGGTTCTGCCCTTCCTCCTAGACTTGTCTGGCTTTGTCATGCCATGAGGAGCTCTCTCTCTAGCTCCAGCCCCACCGCATGGTTTTACCATTTTATGCTTTCTGCCAGTAACTGTGGACTGTTACCTTCTGAAACTATGAGCTAAAACAAATCTTTCCTCCTTAAATTTGTGGATGTGAGTATTCTATCCCAGCGACAAGATAGCAACTAAGACAGAAATTTGTACCAGAAGTGGGTACAAATTGTTGCTGTGACTTTTCGTGACCATGTGGTTTAAAAGTCTTTAAAATTGGTTTACAAAAGGAGTTTGGAAAGGTTTGAGAATGCTAGCTGAAGAAGCCTGGGAGTGCTATGAACCAAGTATGATGGAAGATTCTGCTCACTGCTCAGAAGAACAGAATGCTGATAGACTGTGGATTGGAAAGGCCAGTCTCAAAAAGTTTCAGATAGGAGGGAAAATTGTATGGGCAAGTGGTGTAAAAACCATGCATACTACACTCTGGCAAAAATTGCATTGGCATTTTGCCCTTGCCCAGAGACTGTCTAAAACCGAGATTAAAAGTGGCGGACTGCTTAATTTGCTGGAAGAATCTCAAGGCAAAACAATGTTCATGCTGTCAGTTGGGTACTGCTTCGTGCTTTTATCCAACTCTCAGGACAAAGACAGAAAAAAATGGCTGAAAAATGATATATAATTTTTGCAGTTTTACCAGACTAAAAGGGCCTGCCAGGTGGGGGCAGAGTAACATAGGGAAGTTAAAGAGATTAACATTAAAAAGAAGCTAAGTACTTTCGAAGCAAAAAAAATTACTTTCATCTTAAAGAGCTTAAGAGATGGTTTATTTTGAAGCCAAATATGAGTGACCAGGCCCGGGAATATGCATTTAGGATTTCCCAAATGACATGTTCCAATGAGTAGCAGTTACATACACTATAGTTTTAGGACAAAAGAAAATCATAAATCAAAGCACATTTTGAAGACGTTGATGAAAGTAACAGGTCAGTGGGTCACCCTGAAGAGGGGGGACTTTTGCCATAGGCCTCAGGTGTTATCAGAAAGCATTCTTAGCTCTCAGGTTGATAAAAATGATAGGTTTTATTTTTATATCCCAAAGGCTTGCCTAGTAGGAGTGCTACATATCAAAAGATTTATCACAAGATGTTTAATTAGATACGGAGGACAATAGATGTGGCCGTGAGAAAGGGCTAAGACAGCACCTGATAGTCTGGCTAAGTGAAATATTCCAGGCTCTCCACAGGTTTTCAGGAATCCATCCAGTTAATCAAGTCTCATTATGAAGAAAGTTCTTTTCCTTTATCAGTACTTACAATCTGGATTATAGAAATCATGCCTTTAGAGTACCTCAACAGTCAACAAGGGAGCCAGGCTACTGCTCAAGCCAGTGGCAAACCTTCCTAACATCCACGCTGTTCTGGATTTACAGGCTTACACAGTACAAGAGTTGTGGTTTCATGGAGGCTTCCAGCCAAATTTCAGAGAAAGACCTTGGAGGCCAGGCAGTGTGCACCTGGTAGGACAGTGCATGAAGACGTAAAAGAAAAAAGAACCCAAAGGTGCAATGAAGACCCTGAAAGTCTGGAAAATCCGGGAACATGAATCTTTATCTGAGAAAAGTCACAGGCTGTGGATGAGAATGTGACTGTGGAGAAGATGGAGTTTAGTGCTGGTGACAAGGCCACGCAAGCCATTTGGAGTTTACGTCTAGCTGCCACAGCAACTTACCCTGGATATTGTACACGGAGCGATACGATCCAACACTTGCCCTGCTAGATTTAGAACTTGCTTAGGTCTTATCGCTTTCTATCCTCTTACTTCTCCCTCTTGGAATGGGAATAACTGCTCTTGGCAATTGTATGTTGGAAGTGCTTAATGTTTTGATTTTCATAGGGACTCACAGCTGAGAGTTTGCCTTGCATCTCAGAGGAGACTTAGGACTTAAACCTTTTGGCAGTGCTCAACTGTTAAGACTTTGGCTACACTCAGAAAATTTTGCATATGGAGGCAAACACAAGTCTTTTGGGGGCCAGGGGTGGAAAGTTTTGGGGGGCTTGACCTGGAGGGGTGTTTGCTGCTTCTGTCCTTCCTCTCTTACTTGGCTGTTCTGCAGTGCCCTGAGGACCTCTGCCTCTGGCTTCTACTCTGGATCTGGGTCCACCAAGTGATTCCACCATGTCCAGCTGCCCACCTGTAAATGGACTATGACCTTCTGAAACTGTGAACTGAAATAAATTTGTTTTCCCTAAAGTTGTGGATGTCAGGTATTCTGTCCCAGCAATGAGAAAGTAAGTAAGACAATCTGTAAAGGCATTTTTTATTTCTTCCTTTCCAATCCGAAGAGCTTCCGTTACTTTTCTTCTTCTTCTTCTTCTGCTTCTCCTTCTTCTTCTTCTTTTGCTTATGTTGTCAAGTTTCCTGCTCCTTGTGTCCCTGGGACTTTGTGTTGACTGCCAGGCCTTTCAGGGCCACCTGCCCAGGACTTCCTGAATGAAGAAGCTGTCAGGGTGGGTAGGTGGAACAGCGTGCAGGCTGGACAGGTACCCGTCATCCTCTGGGTGGTGTGGAGCTGAAAAGGCTCCCTTGACACAGCCTCTGCGCTCACCAGGGGTCTATCTGGGCCCTCTGGGATACACAGGGCTCTGTTGCCCTGCAGCTCTCTGCCCTCCTGAGGCCCCTCGGACTGCAGCCGTGCACAGCCTCTGACCATCTCCTTGACTCCGAGAGTCCCTGCTGCTCCCAGAAAGTTCTCTCTGACAAGAGGCAGGGCTTCCTCTTTGGTGTCTCAATGAAAGCAAAAGCAAATGGACTGCTATTATTGTAGTAATCTTAATAGTGTGTTTGGGATATATAATTCATTAAACAAGAACAAAAATGAGACTATATATATATATATATATATATATATACATATATAAAACTAAAAAAGCACTATGACAGAGAATATTTGATATATCATCTTCATGCATTCTGTATGCAAAAAGAAAATAAATAAGTACTCCCACTCGCACAAAAAAGAAAAAGAACAAGGGTAAAATAAAAACGTGTTCAAGCACACATTGCAAATGTCTTTTCCTGTGCTGGAGATTGAACCCGGGGCCATAGGTATATGTTGGTGAGTATAATTCAATTCCGACAAAAAGAGAAAGCCTTAATTTTTAATATTTAAGAAATAAAGGACAAGGCCAGTGGGAATGAGTGTGGGGCCTGTTGGCCACCACTTCAGCAACTTGGGCTCTGGAGGAGAGAGTGAGCCCCACCCTCTCTGCCAACCCCGGGCCTACTGCCGGGGACAGCAGGGTGCCTGGACAGCAGCCACGGGCCTGAGGGCCAGCCCTGAGGTGGATGGGATCAGTCCCAAGGGCTCCAAGTACCCCAGTATCCATGACGATTGGGTATTTCTTTAAAAGGGAACACAGCAGAACGTGGATGCAGGAAGGCAGATGAAGTGTTTGAAGTGATGCTGGCTCCGGACCACTCTCACTGAGCAAAACGGAACCCTTACACAGGGAGCCTCCACAGCCAGCCGGTTTTCAGGCACCAATCCGTGCTCCACAAATGCGTGTGTATGCACTAGAGCATCTACAGCATCGACTGCGTGACGACACCAAAGCTCTTGGTGTAGGATCTGGAAGGGGACTCTTCACTGCACGTTTTGCCTGTATGGCTAGACATAGTGCAAAAATCATAGGGACTGATCACATTAAGGAGCTGGTGGGTGACTCAGAAAATAATGCCAGAAAGGACGACCTAGCACAGCCTCATCCATTCCTTGTAATGCAAGATTTTAATTCACTGGATGAACAGGAGTTGTTATATTTATCCACTTCTCTCTCTCTCTCTCCGGTTTCCTGCCGTGTTGGGCATAGAATCCAATCCCTCGCACATGCTAGGCAAGTGCTGTACCACCAAGCGATACCTCAGCCCTATCCATTTCTTCATTGATGAGCATGTGGATTCGCCTTCATTTTCTTTCACCGACAGCCCTCAGCACGTTTGCTAATGCACATCATGTACTAGTGTTTTGAGGGAGATGGACCTGGCAGGGCATCTACTGGCTCCGGGAAGGAATGGGCATTTTAACTTAACATGTTCAGTGGTAAGTAAGGCCCTGGAGTCAGACTGCCTCCTTCTGTTCCGGCTCCTGGTTCTGAAAAGCTGAACAACCCTGGACAAGCTACTGACCCTCTCTGGCCTGCTTCCTTACCGATAGGTGGCACTAATAGTACATAGTTCCTTCACAGCATTGTTGTAAAGACTCGTTAATATCTGTCGACAGCTTTTTAAAAAATGCCAGCAGCCAAAGTGTTGTATAATTGGCTACCCAAAGATGCTTCCGGATTTCTCCACCATTTGGCTGTCCCGGTATATGTTCCTATCAGTGTACAGAATCACTGTTTTCCTCATAATCTTGGACTGTATGCTCTGCAAGGTTTGCAAATACTGAGTGCTGGGAAGGGGGAGGGGGGCACAAGGACGATTTGTGGCTTCAGTTTGCATCTCCAGATTAGTGATGGCAAGCACTGGGATGCTTTTCCATTCTGTTACCTCAGGGATTGGCAAGGTAGCCTGCAACCCCAGTCGAGCCAAGTCAACTTGCAGGATTACCCAGCCAGGTGATGCCATATTGGATCCTGAAACTTTGCTGCCCCAAAGACTGAGGTAAAGTAGTTGTGATGGACTCTCCTGGACCACAACGTCAACTCTATTTTCTGTCTGGGCTTTCCCAGAAAAGCTGCCAATCCTATTTATGAACTACCTGGGTCTTCTGCCTGTTGACCAGGGAGGCTGATAGTCTCGCCTGGGTATAGAGATTGAAAACTACTTTCTGCCCCAGAATGCTTTACATCCCTCCTTGTTTTTACTAGATCCATACAACCTAAAATCCAATCCCTCCCCCACCGCAAAGCTCTTGAAGGGCCCTAGCGTGCAGGTTAAGAGTGCGCCATTACCCTTGACTGCGTTCACAAAGGGCTTCCTACAAAGCACACGCTGATTGGCCAGCAACCGTGCGCATGCGCGCTGCTCTGGCTTACAGGGCTTCGCCCGGACTTTGAAGGCGTGATATCTGCCTTGATGGTCTCTCTCGTCGTTGAATTGCTCAGATTACCTTGAGACATGAACTCCTGGGCTGATAAAAAGGTGCCTCCTTAGATACTGAGTCGTGGCTCAGGGTCCAGGGAGGGCTGCCGAGTGGGTGAGGGCTGTGAGCGGCTTCAAGGAGCAGCAGGGTGTGGGGACGATGCCCCGTGTGACCAGGCAGTCTCGCCCCACCCTGACTCCGTTTCAGGCATGGCGACTACGTGTGTTGATGATGTTAGAGAGGCTTGGCAAGGGTGCTGAGGCCTGGTTGAGGGGGCTCCAAGGGGCAGGCCAGGACATCCTGGGGTGGGGGGGAGCAAAGAGGATGCCCAGGTTGCTGCCACCTTTTTCACCCTCCGTGGGTCCGGAGAAATAAGGACTGGGC
>PVKB01008819.1:0-12854 GCA_004027205.1 Ctenodactylus gundi | reverse complement strand
AGCAAGTGCACCCCGACACCGGCATCTCGTCCAAGGCCATGGGCATCATGAACTCCTTCGTCAACGACATCTTCGAGCGCATCGCGGGCGAGGCGTCGCGCCTGGCGCACTACAACAAGCGCTCGACCATCACGTCTCGGGAGATCCAGACGGCTGTGCGCCTGCTGCTGCCCGGGGAGCTGGCCAAGCACGCCGTGTCGGAGGGCACCAAGGCCGTCACTAAGTACACCAGCTCCAAGTGAGCCCGCCGACCGCCGCCTGCAACCAAAGGCTCTTTTCAGAGCCACCCACGCTTTCCAAAGAGAACTGTCACAAATTTTCTCGAATGGTGCATTTAGTAGTCTCACCAGCGTTTTTTGTTTTGCTAGAAGTTGCTTCGAAATTTGCTGCATGGTACATAAGGTTTCAAGATAAGGGATGCATGGGGGATTAACAAAACTCGCGGGTGAAAAACTTATTCTTTATGTCAGAAGAAATTACTAAAAGGTTTCTTGCTCATTTTTCATGATTTTCTTACTAAGGAGAGAGCCTTTGTACATAGCAAGCATCCAACCGCTCTCAGTTCTTTTGAACTGTGCTCTGAATTTTCCTCTGTATGTGGTTTTGCCTGTGGTGAGAAAAACAGGAAGATCCTATTCAGTGTCTAAGGAGTTCATTTCTGAGTTGGTTTAGACAGCCAATCCCGAGTCTGCAGGCTATGTAAAAATTGCAGCCAGTTTCTCTTTGAAGATGAGGCTAGAAGAACTGAAGGCCCTTCACGTTTGTGAGAGTAACCTGGCCATTTTGTGCACTTCCGTGTTTCTCTAGTGGAAGACTTGTTCGGGTGTGGGATTGTTTTCTACTCCCGACCCTTCTCTCTTTTATGTGGTCTGCTTCTTGTTTTTCTCTGTTTCACTTTGTAGTATTGATTTCTGTATTACTTGGAATAAAATTTAAAAGAGAGAAAATAGAGCAGAAAGATTTCCTGCTTCTGTCCTCACATCCTCAACTCAGAAAATCAAAATCGGTTTCTCCATTGTATAATAGGGATGCCATACTTAAACGCATTTCGGTCCTTGCCAGGAAAGTTTCCACATTGAACTCCACCCCCCTCCCCCCACCTGCCCCATCTCCCCACACACATCACACACACTTCCGAAGATTGCTTTTTTAAAATCATACTTTTATGGAATTAAGGTGCTCTCGTAACCCAAATTAGTCCCTGTGTGTTTACATGGGAGTATTCTGTCCTGCCACCCCCCCCCCCATCCCACACCCCCACCCCCCTGGCACAGGAAGCATATGAAAGTGGAACACTGATTTTGTAAATAGTGAAACACTGGGAGCAGCCATGTACTCATTGTAGAAAGAGTAAATGTCTTCAGAGACATACACTCCCATGCTAAGATAGCACACAGCAGAGTTTAAGAAATATGAATGAGTCTTAGAAGGCTCCTAAGTAAACTCAATCATGTAGAGTTTAGCAAAAGTGTATGATTACAAAAAATCATTTTATTCAACATATTAGTACATAAGCTTTCTATAGGGTCACACATAATTTTTATGAATGTAGAACAGACAAAATGATGGTGGGGAAAAAGATGAGGAAAAGCATAGAAGTACAAAATAAAATGCCGGGGGGGGGGGGGGGGGTGGTCAAAAGTTTGGTCTTGGGTGTTTGATATCTTTATGTTATACTTTAAATGTGTATGCTATATTGTCTTTATTTGAATGTCATACTAAAAACTGAGCAGGAAAGAACTGTTCTATAAAAACAAATTCCACGTATCATCTGTCATTTTCTGAAAAAAAAAAATCTATAAATGAGAACACTGAGTCCAATAGTGTTTCTCTAGGTGCTGTAAATATCTTTTAGAGAGGAGGAAAAGAGAAGGAAGACAGAGGACCATGGATTAAAAAAAAAAAAAAAAAAAAAAAACTGGTTTTGGCTCAAATTAGGAGTCTGTGCCAATTTCCAGGGAGCCTGGCTCCAGTCTCCAGATAAAGTTCCCTGAACCAACATCAGATTCTCAGAGTGTGCCTGAAGGATTCTGGGAGGTTCTTTTCAGTTAATTTCTTCACATTCTTTGATGTATTGAATCTGCATTTACACAAAATTGGTAGAATTTATGCTTCTTAAAATGTCCCTTGTTTCTTTGCCTAAATCTTTAACCTCCCTTCTGAAGCCCACCAGGTCTCAGTTCTGTCATGCCCGAAGCCCTCCCTAGGTACCCGGTCTGGTGGAATGTAATCTGGCTCCTATCGACTGCATTTGTCTATTTGACTGCTCACAAACCTGAGTGTCGCTATCACACTCTCGTGTGTGTGTGTGTGTGTGTGTGTGTGTGTGTGTGTGTGTGTGTGTGTTTGTACTGTGTCTATATATTATAGATGTAGGTGTATGTGTGTCCCTCTCTCACCTCTCTTAGATCAGACATTGAATTTTTTCACCCAAAGTATTTTTCTCCCACATCTTTCTACATATATATATATATATATATATATATATATATATATATATATATGTTCACCACATGCACGCATGCATTCATATTTTAATTGAAATCAACAAACTTTAAATCATGACTCACCCTGAGACAGGTGATATTGATATTTTCTGTTAATGCATTTAATCAGCAGCAAATTCTACTTTTACAGGACAAAGGAACAGCAGATAAGATCCAAGAGAGAAAAAGTATTCATCAGGACTAAGTTACTTTCACATGTTCTCTAGGCCAGGATAAAGATTACAGAATCTCTGCAAATCAGCAGTGCAAACAGAAGCTGTCGTCAAGGATCTGCAAGTGCATTTTGGCTGTGAGATAGGAATTGAGTGACTAAAATCTGTGTGCAGAATGAAGCGTGAAAAGGAAATCTGTTGCCACTCTATAAGATTCACAAATCAATTTTCTGTCCATTATTTAAAAATATTTGTTAATCCAGGTGCAGTCATGAGAAGCTTTTTTTTTTTTTTTTGCTGTGTATTTATTTTATTTTTTCTACAAGTGCCTCATATGCCACCATGCCCAGCTATGTAGTACCCAGACACAAACCCTGGGTCCTGCACCAACCAGCCAAGTGCTCTTAACTGCAGAGCTGTGCCTCCAGCCCAAGAAATGATTTTTTTTTTAAGAGAAAGAAGAACTCAATGGCAGATTTTTCTGAATTATCTGCATCTCAAAAAGCTCAATATCTAACCTGTTGCTAAAATGATCTTGATTACCTTATGCTGTGAGGAATTGACTAGTCAATCCAAAATAGGATGTTACTTTATTATTTTACACTGGAATGTATGTTTGGTAGCTTCAATGAAGCAATACGTAGAGTGAAAAAGAATTCTCTTGAACGTAGAAATAGAAGGAATCTAATTTAACAGAGATTTTCTTCCAAAGATGTTGCCAGATTAGATGACCTTTGTCTAACGTAGAAAAGTTTTCATTATTGGCAACAGTCTTTCCTTTACTGGAGACAGTAGGAACATGCTCACAACACTGACCTCTCTTTAACTCCTTTCTAGGTTCCCTGTATTCTGTCACCCTTCTATTCTGACACTGCTTTGGTAATGTTTAATAAAATCACAACTTGTCTGACTCCTATTTTAGTTTGCTGGATGTGGATAAATAACACCTGCACTTTATCACCCATTAACTTACAAACCTTCACAAACGTGTATAACTTCTACAGGTGACCAGTTTACCCATTTCCTAATACTTCTAAACTTCTATTTTAGAGACTACTCTTTCTTGACATTGTTATCCAATCATAAGTGTGTCTCTCCTGTTAGGACACAGTGTGAGGTAGAGTAGACGTGTAGCACCAAAATACAAAATTGACCAAAACACAAAGAAATACTTGAATAATGATTTTAAATTTTCTCACAAATTCTGCAGTGTTGAACACACATGAGTATTATTAGTGAGGTCAATGACAGTAAGGGATTCGACTTACTAAGCATATATTGTGGTATATCCTGTAAGTGCAAGAACAATGCAGAAATTGGGTGGAGGCAGATTCTGAAGACAAATCGCCCCACCCCTGCAGATCTATAAGAATGCCCACGATGTAAAATAGTATAAAATAAACATTTTTAGCCAAATTCTGTGGTCAGAGTAGAGAAAAATTTCTTTTTTCAATGAAAAAATTATGAAAACTGAAAAAGGGAACACTGGATTTTAAGGGTACTAATTCAAGAAGATCCTTTAAATCATAAGGCACAAGTGCACTGGCTCAAGCTGGGGACTTAACACAGCCAAGTCCCTGGGGACTTAACACAGCCAAGTCCCTGTGTAGTCTGTGGCAGCTAAAGGGTTACAAATATCAGTGCTCACTATCTTCAGACCCAGCCTCTCCAGGGAGCATCCGATTACCCTCTAGTCAATGATTTAATATTGCTGGCCCCTCAGAAAAGAATGTGATGATTAAAGGATTAAAATCCTCAGCCTGCAAGCACAAGCAGCTATAATACACTGCTATTCTTCTGTGCCCTCCATCTTGTATTCCATCAGCAGCTTGGAGAATCTCCTAAAACTCCCACTGTGCTCATCTGCTCCTGGTCAGAAACTTCCAGAACCCTTACTTTCTGGCCCAGTGTTGTGTGAGGCCACAACTCCTGGGACTATCACACCTGGCTTATTTCCTCCAACTAGCAGGCCTCTGGGATGTTCCTCAGCCATGATGAGTCTGTGCCCCTAACTGACTTCACCTACACTCTTCTTCCTCACTTCAGAGTGGTGGTGATTCTATTATGTGCAGTTTATGAAGAAGAGTCTTTGTTGACATCATGTGACAAATGACCTCAGCACCCTGATAGCTTTACACTGAGGACAGGCAAGCTCTCCCATAGGAAACAGCATAGAATGTCTCACAGATAATATAGTAAAATTGCTAAATCAATTAAAAACATATAGCAAGAAGCCTGCACTCTGGCAGGCTTGAGGCAGAAAGATTCAAAATGTGATCCCAGTCTTGACCACTTAGTGAATTAGTGATATCCTTTCTCCCTTTCTCAAAATCAAAAGCAAAAAATAGGCTGGTGATAGAGCTCAGTGTGAAGACTCATGGCCCAACTCTAAGTCAAAAAAAAAAAAAAAAAAAAAAGAACCAGAGGAGGAAAAAATGAGTAAGTAATAACTCAGTATGCAAGAGGTTGGCCGGCTCGTGTTATCTGAATCAAGCATGTGTAACTTTCACATGTCTGGTGTTCTGGTGCTAACAGTTTAGATCTAAAATGTCCTCTAAAAGTCTCACGTGTTTGGAAGGTGACTGGATCATAGGATTGATCCACTGATAACTTCAGGATTGACTGTGCCGCTAGGAGTTGGAGCCTGGATGGAGACGGGTCACCGGGGCATGACCCGAAAGGGTTTGTTCTTGCCTCTGCCTCCTCCACTTGGTTCCTTCTTTTTGGTAACCATGGGAAGAACAATTTTCCTTTGCCATGCCCTTCCCTGTGTGTTTCTGCTTTGGAACCAGCCAACTTTAAACTGGATCAATTGAAAACCATCAGCCAAATAAACCTCTCCTTTACATTGTGGCTGTATTGTAGTCTCCTTACATGTGTCCAATCAGCATGTGAGACAGATACAAAAATGTGCAGGCCTGACCGCTATTGGCTCACCGGTTGGTCTGCTGAACAGCTATGAGCGTTGCCTTTTTGCTTCATTTCAGAACTTACGTTGTCCCCAAGGCATGGCTGATTCAAATCTCATAAACAATGAGTGCTATAATGTCTCATGTCACTGCTAATTCTGATCACTTAGTTCCTCTTGCATTTTTTTCTCCCTGATGAACATTGGGAGTATTTTAATGTTCTTTCTTCTTTATCTGCATTATTATTTTTAATTTATTAATATATGTATTGCAGTAGCAGAGAAACAAGGGCTTTACACATGCTGGATATATATTGTACTTCTGAGCTACATCTCCTTTCTGTCTCTTATTAAGTGATATATGCTATAGTTAGTAACTACATATTTATAGTTGATGCATTTAGCCTGTATGTTACTAATTATTAAGTTGATTATTTTATAATAGAATTGCTAACTTACAAAGTAAATGTATGTTTCAACCTGTATTATTTTGGGGGATATTCTTGGTGAATGACAGGCAGCGAGTTAAATACATGCCGTGTGGAGAACAGTGCTTCCTCTCTCTCTTTTATATCTCCTCCTTCTGCTTTTCTACACACACACACACACACACAGAGAGAGAGAGAGAGAGAGAGAGAGAGATAGGAATAGGAATCCAGAGACCTGAATTCAACATGACAATGCACTTGTCATTTTAGCTCCATGGCTTCTATTTTTTCAGCTGAAAATAAATTCAGGGTTTAACAAAATGGGCTTTCAGTTTCCCAGCAGGATCTAAGGCTTCATGAATGACTTACTTTTCCCTCTGCTATAGAAGAGCTCTATACTAGAATTTAAACTTAGCCTATTAAGTACATTTCAGGGAAGTTAAAGGGATTTCTGCTTTGACCACCATGATTGCTAGGAAGTCAATGCCAAGATCCCAAGTGGCAGAAATTTTTCCTACACAGAATAACTGACTTTTACATAAAGAAATCTAAAGGAGAAATATTAAATCTTGAACTTCTAAAAGGATGCAAAGTTAAAACAGTATTTATTGATAAGTCTATAGAAGCATCCAAAGTTCTCTACTTTACATTTTTCTTTCTTTTTCAGACATAAGGTCTGTGTGGCTGGCCTTGAATTTGCAATCCTCGTGTTTCAATCTCATAAAACCAGAGTGATTCATAGGAAAAAAATTAAAAGAAAATTAAATAACATTACAGATTGCCATCACAATAAAAAATAATTAAAAGCAAAGATAAGGCAACATATAATTGCCTATGTATTTTTTATTATGTCAGTAAATTTCCAACAATACTTTGTTACTCAAGAACAACAAAAATTTCTATTCTGTCAATTAACTACTTGATGCTAAGTTTTCCATTTGTTAAAATTGTATACAAAAATATGTGTTGACACCTAAGATGTAAAATTGGCACGATGCTGAAGACAGAATGCAAGCATTGACCAGTAAAAGGCTGTCAAGCCTGCAGTCTTTAGACTAGAAGAGGAAGGAATTTCTTTGAATTTTTTTCTAAAGGCTTCATATATAGTTGAATGGGGAAGGCATATATGTTCCTGGAAATTGTATCATATTTTCCTAGCAGATGTGTAAATCTTAGTATCTGATGTTTACACCAGACACCACTTTTTAAAAAGAAATAAGCTTTGTATATGTTACAGTGAAACACACGAACATTCCCCAGAGAATTTCCTCACATCATCATGAAACATACCCATAGGCAAGTTATTTTTTCTGTTTTAATTCTTCAAAGATTACTTTTTATATTATCTGCTTTAGTAATAGAATCAATACAAACTTTAAACTGCAAGTATAAGCACTATTTATGAAATCAAAAAATACAGATTTTGAATAAAACTAGAATATTCAGTAACAAAACTTTCTAGAGTTCTTTTACTTGTCTAGGGAAAAAATTACAAATCAATGCCTCATTTCTCTCTATACTGAAAGTATGCATAATCAATGTGCATGTAGAGTTACATCTAAAAATACATTACAATGCCATCTTACAATTTTCTTTTTTGAGTATGTGTTTATGAAATGGTGTTTTCAGGATATGTAACTGTATAAATGGCTCCATTCAAATCTTGAGGTAACACTATATAAACGTAATTCTGGATTTTAAAAAATTGGTGTTAATTTAATTAAATTGCACCTTGATTATAATTTAATTATTATTAGAAGTATTAGTTTAGCACTTTAAGTGGACATGTTGAACATTGTGGGGCTGCAAGAGACAATTCTCTTCCTAAGCTGACCAGCACTCTATTTGGCCTCAATATTGACCTCTTAAGAATGGAAACCATGTATATGCTAAATATATGCTCTGCGCCTTCCTCCACCTGTGCATAATTGAGATGATCAATAAGAATATATTCTACCTTGTAATTTTGTTTTCAGTTTCTAGATGCTCTATAACTTTAGATAGCCATTGTTTAGGTCTGCTTTTAAAAGTTCTCTGTTATAATTTACTGCCCTAAGCACTTTCCATTTTTTCATCTTCCTTCTTTCCCCATAAGAACTTAGTAAAGACCTTACTTAGGGGGTGCATGGTGGCCTCATACTCTCCTTAAGATGGTGGACCCATGCAGTCCCTGCAGATCTCTCTTTGTCCCTGAGAAAGACTGAGCAATTTCACATCTTCAGCCTTTGTTGTGGAGCCTTTCAGAACAGAAACAAGTAGAATATTAAGTTATTCTGTATATATTAATATATTTGCATTTGAGGCCATTCTTTTATGCTTAGGTTATAGAACAAACGAGAGAGACAGAGGATACAGATGGATTTAGTCCCTTAAGGCTTTAGCTGCAATTCCAGAGGCCCAAAGGCAGTGTATACAATGTAAACATCGGCTATATTATTGATATTATATTATTTGTGGTGTATGTGTTGGAATTAATGAAATAAACAGAAACAATAGTTGATGCTTTTATATATTTTGGTATTTTTGGAGCAAGTACATTAGAAAGATTTAAATGTCATTTTATTTTCAGATAAACTGATGTATATATAATAGTGAATGGAAGAATCTTTTGGAAGCATATAGCACAAGGAGAAAACACAGGAACAGTATCCTAACATTTATTGGTTATGGACTCTGATAATTCTTACAAAAGCACAAAGTAGAATATCAAAACCACTAATGTTCTCTTAGTATGTACTTATTAAGAGTCTATTATGCTTATCCTGGAAATTTTGATAATAGTGTTTTCTAAACATATTATTTACATTAGTAGTCCAAAATATACCAAGGTAACATTGGTAAGAAAAGAGTTTATATGGCAGAGAAGAATGAAGCTTTTAGATCGAGAGGTAAAGTGAGTTATATTTGAAAAAGAAATACTTATTTTGAAAAAGGTGACAAACTCCAGTGAAAAAGGACTCCCCATTCACACAGCCTCTGAAAATATGGGCTGCCATCAAATAAGCCTCCAAGACCTTTGAATTAGCCAGGTGCATCCTCGCTCTAGAGAGCTATCTGACATAAACCTTAGCTGGAAGATTTTTGTCTCTATGCAAAAACATAAAGTTCTTGTAGAGGATCTGATTACAAATTTTGAAACAAACAAACAAAACCCCTATTGACTGAGGGAAATCATGCAGACTGAAAGTCAGGGTGGTTTCAGGTGCCTGGAGATGTAGTATTTAGGGTTGAAGAGCAGCAAGAAAGCTTAAAGACTCCCCATTGTATAAATATTGCTATTTTGAAGATGACAATTAAATCAACAGGACAACTGTAGCCAGTTGGAGTAGACTCAACATGTAAAAAGCCAGGAATCCCTGATGATGGCCCATAGAAACAAATCCCGTGATGGGCTGATTCATAAGTTCACTATGTGTCTTCCAAAGCATTTCTTCCAAGACCACCATGCCTTGCAACTGTGAGATCAGCATTAGAGTCTCGAGGAAGTATCCATTCTTACATTTTTAAGGTTCTTCTGTATTTACGTTAGGAAAGGCTCTACCTCCTACAATTCCATAGAACAAGGCCCCATAGCCCACTCTGAAGGCCACTCATGGGTGTTTTTTCACTGAACTGTCATTCCTGAAGAACATCATTTTACATTAGCAGCTACTATTGCCAGGAACCATGCGGGATCTCAGGAGTTAAATCTTCTCCTGAGCTGACCAGGACTATATTCAGCCTTGTTGCCTTGACAATGACTTCTTATGAATGTGGCTCCGTATGTCTGCAACACCACAGGCCACAGCCTTATTCTGCCTGCAAACTAGTCACTTGTCTGTATATGAGATGATCGATGACCTTTGTCTTGTGATTTTGTTTTTAACTCCTACCTATCTACTCTATAACTTCAATCAGTTGTTGTGTAAGTTTCAGGTCTGCTTTTAGAAATTCTTGGCAAATGAGTCACTTTCTAGGGGTAGGAAGCTGAGTTAAAGGGTGGTGATTTGAGTCAGACACAGAAGATTAGTTATATTAAATATTGTATGATTTCTCTGGTTGGGAAACCCAGAATATAGGCATTCTATAGAACCACATGATGTGATAGTGGAAGTTGTGTGTGTTGGGGGGGCGGAGTGAGGAAGGTGTGGAAGAGCCCAAAACTGGAAGAGATTGTAAAGTCGATGTGATATATATGTGCACAAAGTACTCGAGTTCATTGTAAACATTGTGTACTGCATATGTATATTAATAAAAATTGTGGAAAAATAAAGTAAAAATTAAAAAAAGAATAAAGCCCATACTTTCAGTTATGCAGGGAGGTTAGAAACATCCCTGAATAAGAATAACATACTGAAAATATACAAACCTGGTGAGGTACTAATGCAGAAGATTCTAATATTCCACATAAATTAAGGAACTACTCGAGGTAACTAAGTTGGAGAAGGAGCGTGGGCTGTGGCAACCCTTTGGAGTTTGAGCTCTTCCCTCTGCATACTTGCTAGCTGAGTGATTTGAAAGCTGCAGTGAGCCCATGATTCCTTGTCTGCAAAGTAGAGGTCAAAGTAAGAACTGCGTCTTTTAAAAGGACAATATGAGATGAACCATGCTGTTTCTAAGCATGTTCTTTGAACCTGGAGGAGGTATAGATAGACATATGAAAGTCACGATGAAACAGGACTGATTTTTTTTTCCTATCAAGTCCTATCAAAACAAGTTTCAAAAATAAAAATAAGGACAATTTTGTAAATGTTCCACCACAATAAGAACTTCTTGTGGTCACATACTTTTCTATTTTCTGAGTTAGGAGTGTAATTGCAGCTCAATTATATTAATTAAGACAGTGTTCCTGAAGATCTGTGTTAAGTGTTTAATGTACATACAGAAAATATTTTAAGTACTTTTTGAACTTTAGTTTTTAAAATGGTGAAATAGGAGTATGAATATGTTTCTGTTTTGTATTATTTTCTTTCTTCTTTCTCCTTTCATGGTACTGGGAATTGAGCCTATGACCTTCACATTGTCCACAGCCCATTTTTCTCACGAGGTTGCCCAGAGTTGCCCAGGACAGGCTTGAACTTGCAACCCTCCTGCCTCAGCTTCCCACACACAGTACTGGAATCACAGACTTGTGCCCCTGGGTCTGGCTTCTACTTTTTTTTTTTAATTTTTCACATTAAATAAGTGGAAAAGGAACAGTTTGGTCCTGACAGGACTTTAAGCCCTTATTAACACTAATATTTTTCCTCTTACTCTGTTTTAAAACTTTGTAACAAAAAAAAAAAAATTGTAACAAAAAACAGGACTCTGACTCAAAGTAGTAGTTGGCAAACAGCAAATGACTACAATTAAATAATATTGCTTCATTTTATATAGGTTTAGGTACCTTAAGTTTATGGTCAGATTTAGAAATGTTCAGTAATATCAAGTTGTTCTTTAAAATAAAATAAATTTCATTTTCTAAAGAGTATAGTTAAGTAAAAATATTGAGTAAATAATAATATTGGTTATAGCCACACACAGCAAAAAGAAAAACAATGGTGAAGATGGTATTCAAATGATTGAAGTTTGAGCAATACTCAATAAAAATGAACAATATGATAAGGTCATAAATGGTAAAGCGATGCTCTGGCTGAATTTTACATTAGATTTGTAAATTATATACATGAAGGATATATAATTATACTATATTAATAGTAATAGTGACTGCTACAGACATTGGAAGGCATACACTGGAAGGTGACAGTTTCAGAAAGATTTTGGAAGAGGAATATAACAATTCAACTGTGACAGAAAGTGTTGCTAAGATTCTATTTGGTGCACAGTAACATTGATCACGCCGACACATTACCCCCAAATCCAGCAGCTACAGCACAAACCATTTCTCACCTACAGAAGTTTTTGAGGATCCAGAATCAATCTAGAAGCTGCTTGGCTGGGTGGTTCTGGCTGAGGGTCTCATAGCGTTAAGTCATGGATTGGAGTCACCTAGACCCTACAAAGCTATGCCAAAAGAGGACACTTTCATGACACTTACAAGATGACCTGACACTTTCCCTTAAATCAATACACCTGATATTTTCTTAGTGGGAGACATGAAAATATAGGCCTAACTTCAAAATGACTATAACGTCGTAAGATTTTTATCGTAAAGGATATTTCAAATGTTATCCACTAACGACTCAACAGGCTATTACTCTTAACTATGGCTGTAACTGTGCAAAGTGAGCACTATAAAGCTGTCGTTTTAAACAACTAAAATCAGTGGCCTATCAAGGGCTTTAAATAGAAACTACCTTTGCCTTTTCCTAAACGAGTAAAAAGCCAGTGAAATCTCTGCCTATTATGTGAGCATACTTGCTGAGAAAAGCCGAATACTAACAAAACTGGGAAAGTCGGCTGAATCTGGAATATTTAGTAGTAATCTACCAGGACATAAACTGTGGATGGAATTCAGTGGGACAGTGCTAGACGAAATTTTGAAACGCAGCCCAAGACTTAAAAAAAAAAAAAAAATACGAAGTACCAGTTCTCTTCGGAAAGTGTGGGTGGCTCTGAAAAGAGCCTTTGGTTGCAGGAGGCGGTCGGCGGGCTCACTTGGAGCTGGTGTACTTAGTGACGGCCTTGGTGCCCTCCGACACTGCGTGTTTGGCCAGCTCCCCGGGCAGCAGCAGGCGCACGGCCGTCTGGATCTCCCGAGACGTGATGGTCGAGCGCTTGTTGTAGTGCGCCAGGCGCGACGCCTCGCCCGCGATGCGCTCGAAGATGTCGTTGACGAAGGAGTTCATGATGCCCATGGCCTTGGACGAGATGCCGGTGTCGGGGTGCACTTGCTTCAGCACCTTGTACACGTACACCGAGTAGCTCTCTTTGCGGCTGC
>PVKB01008818.1:0-12948 GCA_004027205.1 Ctenodactylus gundi | reverse complement strand
AGCCATCCCTCCAGCCCTGTTTCAGTCTGTTCTTATGGTTTTAATCTAAGATGTTTCCCAATAGCCTCGTGTGTTTGGAAGGTGATTTGCACCAGCAGATCAACCCGTTAGTGATTTATGTGCTGTTGTGAGCTGAGGCCCGGTTACTGGGGCGTTGCTAGGGAGGATGTATTTTATCCCAGCTCCTCCCTTCTCTCTCTGCAACCTGGCCATGTCCTTCGTCAGGCTATTCCACCACTCCTTTTTTGCCTCAGACCAGCTGTTCACGAATGGACTGAGACTATTGAAACATAGCCGAAAGAAACCACTTCTCCACTGAGTTGGGTCAAGCGTGGTGTTCTAGCTTTGGGAAACATGCCTCTATATTTATATGTGCTGGTACTTCTAGTTACCCTTCTTTTTTTGCAATTCTTTTGGCTCTTTTTCTGTTTACTCTTTTGTTTGGGCTCACTTTTCCATATTCTTTAGTGGAATCCCACTGAGGTAGTAGTTCACTTGAAGGAAAATTGACAGGTATGAGGATGAAAAAGTTGGTCTTTGAGAAAAGAAAGAAAAAGACAAGAAGTAGAGAAAGCACCGTGTGACTCTGTAGGATGAAGATGAGCTGGAGAGGAGTGTGTGGTGTATCAGCCCACTCAGCTGTGATCAGAGCACGGTAGCTACATGGCCTTAAATGCTGCTAAGCACTCTGCGGATATTAATAATTAGCCACATAAACTTTCATGACTAAGTGATGCACAAGATGAATCTAGACCACCTTATGCATCTTGTTAAGTTTTGAAGATGAGGCTTAGGGAATGGGCAAATTTGCACCAATAGTTGTAAAATCCAGAAAAAACACTGGCTCTCAGTTTAGCTAGGTAGTTAGATCTGATAGAATCATTAGTTAACCCATCTCCTGTTAAATGGTAGACCACAGAAGTGAACCATGGTAACAAGAAGACAGGAAGATCCAGGCATGATGGTCACCAGCCATCATATCTTACCTTCTGTTTCTATGTACATCTTGTAGACACGAAACAGGGCAGGCTAGAAAGGAAGAGTAATGCATTTGTGGTAGAGTTGGGTGGTGTGACTAGTGGAAGGTGTCTGAATCACCAGGGTGGAAGCCTTCACGAATAGGTCAATGCCACCTCTCAGGAATGAGTGAATTTTCCCTTCTTAGGATTCTTTAGGTTGACACCAGGGCTGACTGTTACACAGCAAGTATAATCTTTATGTTGTATCCTTTTCTCTCAAGCCCATTTTCCTTTTCTGCTTTTCCTCTGTTCATGAGGCAATGTTAGACCCCTTCCAGGAGCTGAAATGATAGGCCCACTTGGTCTTGGCCTCCCAGTAGCCACAACCATGAGTCAAATAAGCTGGTTTTCTTATAAACTATCCAGTTATATGTGTTCAGCCATAGTAACAGGAAAGTGGCCTAAAACAAAGGTCTAGTATATCTCTTTAAGACTCTCCTTCCTACTGAGGCACCACTGCTTTCAGTATGAGAGATTCAGGCTTCCTACCCGGCTGCCGTCCCATATGCTATCTCATTGTTGATTAGCAGCAGGTTTTTGATATAGGCTAAAATTATGTATATGCCAGCATATGCACATGTGTGCATATGTACATGTGTACATACATATATTGTTTTAAATATTTTATTTGAAATCTCACAGTGAAATAAAAGAGGCGTTGGACTGAATTACATTAATACAGTTAAAATAATAGTGCTTCAAATCTTCTTTTGGAGCCTATCTGTGTAACCCGAGGGAACAGATATAAACTGCAGCAAGGTGTCTTACCAGTAAGCCAATCAGAGGAGACTGGTAGCTACAGAATACCTTCAGGGACCAGGGCGTATCTACACACTATCTCATCCGTTCCTCACATAGGCCCATGGAATCAGTACTTCGATTCTATTTTGATGATGAAGAAATAGACTCAAATAGACTCCATGAGTATGAATTCAGTTGTCCACTCCAGGGTGAAAAGACAGATGTGTGATTTAAGCTTACATCTGACTTATCTCAAAGTCTTTGCTTCCGGTATCTCTCAAGCATATGTCATTATTAAGTTCACAAATTTCGTATGTCATCACCTCCGATATTCACATGTTCCTGCATTTGGTTTGTCCTCACTGAGGTTTTAGAGAGAAAAAGAGGACTGTTTCTCACATGAAGTCTTGAGTTTTCATGCTACTTATAGCAGTTTAAACTATCTCAGATCATAACCTTTGCTAGTAAGGACACTATTGAGTTAAAAATGAAAAAGATTTTCATGTAAAAAGTATATCATAATTCTCTTTATTTGCCCTTTTTTGTGCCATGCTAAGACTATGATATTGAAATAATTTCATGTAGCTGTAGTCTCTTTCCAACGACAGTTACTGGGGTTGGGCAAAGGGTAGGCTACTCAGAAGAAGCCATAAATTCTTTTCATATGTTTGTTTTGGGCTGCTAGATGAAATTTATTTTTCAAGAAGTATTTAATCCTACTGTAGAATTTGAAGACCCTTAGAATCATGCTTTACTCTTTGAATTTCACAAAGGAAGTATCTGATGAAAATAAAATAATGTCTAAATTCAGAAAGCAGAACAGTGACTGATAGAAGCTGTGGTTGGAGAGGAGTGGGGAATTCACACTTACTGAGGTGAGACAATCGGTTTGGGAAGACGAAAATCTCAGAGGTGATGCTGGTCGTGGTTGTACTACAGTGTGGATGTGGTAGCCACACTGTGTGAAGCAGTTAGTAACTTGCTAAGGTAGGAGGGTGTTCATATATCGCCATAATTAAATAATAAGTAAAAATCACATGCCCTCACCTTCACTTGTAGGATGCACTGGTTACACACAGTACCAAAACCTTCAAGACTGGACTGTAGCCCTGTGATTTATGTGACTACTGTTCTGATCCACTCACTAAACAGATACAGATGGCATTCTATGGAACAATATGAACATGATAATAAAATTTTTGCCAGTTTCTTGCTGACTTTTCCCCATCGCACAGCTGTGAATATCACCTTTCATATTTACATTACTCTGAGATTATATCTGGTTTCCTTGGATGGCATCTTTTTTGAAATCCGATTTTACACAGCAGCACACGTAGCAGCCAGGGTTATAGACTTGCACTTCATTCTGAGTTCTAGAACTTTCTCCCCACTCACTTAGAGCACGTCTCCCAACCTCTGTAAATCTTTTTTGTGATCTTCTGTTCATCCTCAAGCACATGTGTGTACATCTTTCTTCAGGAGAGCTCTCTGAGAGGCCACATCACACAACTGTTGACAATGTAGACTTCAGAGGCAGAAAACTAGATTCCAAACTTGAGTCTGCCTGTCATAAACTGTGGGAGTTTGGGGTAGTTACGTGCCATCCAAATACCTCATTTTGCTCCTTATAAAGGGACTACAAGCAGCAGGTGGAGAGAAGCTGGCAGCTCAGAGAAGGAGCTTAAAAGTCACATAATAAATCATTAGCAATGCAATACCAATACATATTTAATGACTGGTTGGCTAAAGAAGGCATCTAATTAATGTGTAAAACGTTATGTAAATATATTTTGTTAGTTCCAATGTTAATGTCTTGGTAATTTGTTTTGGGGCTTACCAGCAAGAATGTTATGCCTAGGATGAAGCTCATGACTAGGCCCTAAGTGTTGACTGACGAAGAGTCACTTTTTTCCTGCTCAGCTATTTTCAAATGAAGTCATTCTGGATCCACTGCTTGTCTGATGACTTCTATTTGTCCACATGCCTTACATAAAATGAGCAATCTCTACTGCATTCAGGTTTTTATGATTTATCTTCTAGTTTCTAGGTGGCAAAAATGGGAATACTTTTCCGTGGATTATGGATTATTTTCCACCCACCTGCTTTTATGAATTCCCCCTCACACTTCATTTTAACATGATCTATCACTGCTGTAGTTCCCACAAGCCCATGTTACACTGTGATGCATGTGCATAGGGTGTGGATTTGTGGTAGCTCAGGACTTTGCTGTTGACAATGTATTAAGAAATGATTTGTCTTTGTTCAGTTAATGATAATACGTTGAGTACATTTACTGTATGAGTCATTGTGGGGAATTTAGTTTTCTGAACCACAGGTTCCCTTTTAAAGAAAAGAATGGTCACTAGAGGGAGAAAAGACTGGGATAGTAGAAGTAGTTCATGGCACCACAGGCAGGTAGGCCTACCTTCCTGCTGAAATCCACAGAAAGCTGATATCTGGGGAGGAGGGGATTAAAGCCACTCTTCAAGCAGGAATTTGAACAAAGCCATGAAGTATGGGGACACGCAGAGATGGAAGACATAAAGCAGAAATGAATGTAGGATGTTATGGGCAGGGGAAGATTGTGAATCAATGCTACACAGTTTCCTAGGTCTGCTGGGCCTATTAAAATGTGTATTTCTTTAGGTAGCAGTGCACTTTACGATAGGGTTTTATGCCTTAGTGTCATGAGAAGAGCATGAGTGGAGAATGTGCGGTAGTGGGGGTCATTCCGCATGGAGTGCTAGCCTGCTTCATGGCCTGCTGTGTACGCACATCATGTCACATCAGGAATTCTCATCAGTGGACATACTTTGAGAGGCACTGTGGACACACCAAGTATTGCTTCCAGCGGGCATTAAACCTCTTACGTGGTATTGAAAAAAGGATATTTGTTAGCCCTCTTGCTCAATGAAGGTAGCCTGGCAATTTAAATAGTGGTGGTGTATTTTGGCTTTGTGAGAGGGCTTGCTGGAGAAGCTTCACTAACATTGCCCAGCCAGCTGCACAGCAGTTGGTCTGCACGTGTGTGTTCCTTTCGTGCTGACAAGGGGGACCCAAAGATGGAGCCAAAATCCCAGGGGAAACTCAAGTTTTTGAGGCTGGTGCAGTAGCTTTTGTTCCTTAAATGAAGGCTAAGAACTCAGCTGCACAGCCATCCAGGCTTTACACATCCCTCCATACCTTCGATGAAGTGCAAACATAGTGTGGGTCCAGCATTCAGTAAATATTTAGGTGAATCAACGAGTCAGCGCCTAACATAGGAAGACATACTCCAATGCTCGTTACGTAGGGTCCTAGGGAAGAAGATCAGAGTTTATTTCATAACTTTCTGAGAGGCTATTTTCTACCTGTGTGTCTACACATAACCATGCTTAGAAATCACTAGCACAGACTTGCATCATCTGTATCAGGAGTAGACTGGCACGTCAGTCTTGAGTTGGTGTTATGGAACAAATAAGAGGAAGGATCACTGAGCCATACTTGATTCTTTGAACGGCCTGACCTAAGATTTGCATATTTACAACAAATGACTATTTTCATAGAAGATTCTTTTTGAGGTCTAAGTATTATATGGCACACACATTTGAGACCATCATATTAAAAATTAAACACACTAGGATGCCTACCCCTGACTCATAAAGGCAAACTAGAAGCTGGTAGTCATTTCTTGGGATATTTACAGATATTAAGGTGGCAAGTTATTTGTTTAGTTGTCTAGAACTACTCTCCCTTACATAAGGGTTGGTTGTCTTTTTTTTTTCTTTTCCATTTTATTTTACTAAATTCTGTGACCAGATATATCCACAGCAACCTCAGGATCTCAGGCTTCTCGTGTGTCCGTTGGGGACAGTCACTCTGCATAGCAGCATCTCTCTTGGAATAACTTAAGCTTCTCCACAGTTCAAGAGAAACAATAGTCATGTTTTATTTAATTTTTTGCAGAAAATTGCACTTTGTCAGTCAAGACTTCAAATCTAATATGCAACCAATTTCTCTCTTTCTAACCTCAAACCGTTCTTTGAATTCTACAGAAAAGTCTTCATAATGAAATTTGTTTTCTCAGCAGTTCAACTGGGTAGGATAACTGGCCCTGGGGGAGGAATAATTCCTGGTTGCTGTTGCCTGGAGCAATGGCCTTCTGAATCCAGGAGCAGCCAGTGCAGTGGTTTTAATGGGTCACCTGAAGACCATAAATCCATTGCAGAAACAGCCACATCTGTGTTTCAAAATGCCATTGTTTTCTAGTTGTTTTATTTTTAAAAATATTAAAAATGGCTGTTTGTGTATTTAAACTATATTTTTATATTTTAGATTATATTTATTAGAATTAAAGATGTAATATAGCAGTGATTTCTATCCTATATTTATATAGCTAACAATGTATGTATTTTTATCCCAAGAATTGAACTTTGCAAGTATTCTTGAATAATTTTCAATTCAAAGATAAGTCATTGGTGATGCACTGGTGTGTCCATTGCCCCAGTAGACTGAATGCCTTGAGGCTTTTAACCTTCAAGTCTACTAGACAAGCCAAGTATTCATAAATGTTCATTAAAATGAAAACAAAATAATAAATATTGACAAAATAAAGGGCTTGGTGGAAGCCTTCATCATAAGCATTGAAGTAGATTTTATAAGAAAGTAAGATAAAAAGTTCAGAATATCAATTTTTTAAAAGAAGCTTGTACTAAGTATTTAAAGCATGCAAGTGACCTGGAAAACCTTTTTGTACACAGGCAGCTGCTCCTGACACCAGTCTGTTGTGATCTTGACTGTGTTGTGGCGCTGCTTAGGGTCTGAACAGTGCCTCATCTAGTGTCATCTCCTCATCAAGACTCCAGGCTATTTCATTTATCACTGATTTACTTACCACAACAAAAAGTAACCAATTAATGTAGAACCATGAAGTATCACAGTGACCACATTTCTACTTTCATCTGCAGATAAGCTCTACTTAAGATCAGCTATACAATTTGGACTGATAAATAACAACTTTCTGGCACCTATGAAAGTGCTTTTAATTCATTTATAGTGGCCCTTGAAGTTCCCTGATATTAAATTAATGTGCTTTTACTATGCATTGTTTGAAGAAAATAGCAAGTGAACTTGTGTAGGGGATTCAGGTTGGGTTGAAGCCCATCTGACACTAGTCCAGGACAACCCAGTAGAAGCACACTTCACTGCTCCTTGGCCAGTGGCAAACTGCTGGTTGGCAAGCCCCAGCCTCCTTCCTCTACTCCTTCCCTCCCGCTGGGCGGCCCTTCTAGTTATGGCCTTGCTAATTGGCCCAAGGTAACTTCCTCTTTGTTCTAGTCTATTTAAGCCCCTGTACTTCCTAAATAAAGTGAGACTGTTCACTGAAATGGGCTCCCAGAGTGAGTGTGTTACTCTGTCATCTGACCCCTCCTCGACTGTTCTGGGGGTCCCTGTGGAACAGACGCCTATAATAGGCCCCTGAACAGGGACCTGAGGCAATCGGAGAGACCTGAGGCGATCAGGTAAGTGTGGGATCGGACTCCCTTGTCGTCATGGGAAATGTCCTGTTCTCAGGGGGTTTCTACAAATCTAAGGGGGAGGGCTCCTCGGTAACTGAGGCTGCCAAAGGCAATGACGACGAAGCTTCTCTTTCCCCTTCTCCTTCTTCTCTTGCGTATGCTGCTTTGCCCGCTTTTGCTGCTTCGGCATCACCCCAGCTTCCCCTTCAGCCACCTCCATTCCCTGAGCTCCGGGATCCTCAGCTGCACCCGCAGCAGGCCTTTGTAGTTCTAATAGGCCAAACTTGCCCGCGGCTCCTCCTCTCCAGGCCTTTCCAGTCAGTGTCAACCCCACCCAGCAGAGGCCTTTACAATGGTATCCTCACAATTTCATACTCTCAGAATCTTTAAAAAGGCTGTTAAGGAAGATGGCCCTAGAGGGGCATTTGCTGAACAACTGCTGGAATCCATTTCCATTGAACTAAACTGCCCTCAGGATTGGAAGGACTTATGCCCAGCCTCTTTTTCCTTCCGCCTATCTTAAGTGGAAGGCCTTTTTCTATGATGAATGTGAACAAGAAGCTGAGAGAAATAAACAATGCACCCTTCTGGGGCAAGGAGGTGTTACAGGGTGAAGGCCATTTCAGTGACCCCCAAATACAAGCCACGATCACAGGTTCTTACTTTGACCAGGTCCGCGTGTGTGCCCTTAGGGCATGGCGCAAACTCCCTGCAGAGGGTGGATCTCAGTCTCTGCAAGGCCTTAAACAAAAGGCTGTAGAAGATCTAGCTCAGTTTATAGATAGGGTCACCAAAGTGGTTAAAAACAAAATTACTGGTCAGACTGCCCAGGCCATTTTAATTAAAGAACTATCTGAAAAGGTCTTAATAAAGAACATAAAGCTGCCATTGTGCCTGTTAAAAACAAACCTTTAGAGGATTAGATTGTAGCTGCCCAAGATCTTGGCACGGCCACATTTGAGGCCTCCTTAATGGCTTCGGCTTTGGCGGTAGCGCTTCAGCCAACACTTAAGACAGACTTACAGGATAGTCAGGCCACTGGACCCCAGCCAACTGCTGCTCTCTGCTGGAATCGCGGCCAACTGGGCCAACTTAAATTTAAAAAAAAAAAAAAAAAAAAAAAAAAACCTGCCCTCAGTTACCTTCTGTTCCCACTAACTCTAAAGGGTGACCCTCAACTGTTTGTCCCTGCTGTAATAAGGGGTTTCATTGGAATGAGAGACTGTAAATCTAAATAATCTGCCACCGGCGAGCCTTTAAACGGCTTGCGGGCACCTCCCAGCCCCAATCCCGGGGGATGAATACTCCTTTTCAAATCAAATGGACATAAAAAGGCCTGGGGTCTTTTGGACCATTCCCATGGATCCCCAAATTAAGCCACATATTCAAATCAAGATTAACAAAAAGATTTTTAGAGGTATTGCTGACACTGGTGCTGATATTACCTTGTTAAAAAAGGAAGAGATTCCTCTAGACTGGGGGACAATTCCTGGCCCACAAGTCACTGGTGTAGGTGGGCTAACTGATAGCAAGTCCTTTAAAAACCCTCTCATTTGGGAAGATACTGATGGTAGCAAGGGGTGAACACAGCCCCTGATAGTGGCTGGTCTCTCTCAAAACTTAATTGGCAGGGATATTCTCGCAAGTGCTGGAGCAATAATCACTACTGATAAAAAGGCCTTTTATTGGGACAGGTTTGAGGATCAGCTTCTCAATCCCATGCTAAACACCTTTGGAGAGCACCCCAATCTTAAGGGCCACTGTTCCTTACAACAAATACACCCTTCCTGGTGACTTTAAAGTGAGTCCTATTAAATAAGTGGACAATGGATGCGTCCATATGGGTTGAACAGTGGCCTGTAAGCCAGGCTAAATTGTCACATTTAAAGGAGCTAATTGATGAACAGCTCAATTTAGGTCATACGGAACCTTCCGTGAGTCCTTACAATACTCCCATATTTATAACCTAAAGGAAAACTTTGGGTAAATATAGGTTATTACAGGATTTAAGAGCTATAAATGCTACCATGAAAAAATTGGGTTCTATTCAGCCTGGTCTTACCCGAGCTACTGCTATTCTGAGAGGCTTTATAATAAAAATCCTGGATTCAAAGGATTGCTTTTTCAGTATTCCTCTACATTAGAAATATCAAAACGATTTGCCTTTACTATTCCTTCTACTAATCATGCAGTGCCAACACAACATTATCAATGGAAGGTGTTGTCACAAGAAATGAAAAATAGCTCAACCATTTGTCAGATATTTGTTTATCAAGCAATCACGCCACTTCTTTCATGGCCTGGATTACGTGTTATTCATTACGTGGATGATATTCTCATGGCTTACCAAGATAGGGACCGTTTTCAGCAGGAGAGTTGCATCCTCACAAATAATTTGCACTGCCTTGGCCTTCGCATGGCTCCAGACAAAGTCCAATCAAAGCCTCCCTTCTCCTTTTTGGGTTCCTCCATTTGGCCACGCTCTGTCTCTCCTATAGGGCCCACTCTTTATGCCCCTGAGACCTTAACACTTAATGATTTACAAATTCAGTTGGGACATATAAACTGGCTACGTCCATGGCTAAACATACCTACCGTGGATTTAGCACCGCTCTTTGACTCAGAGGCGACACAGATCCTACCTCTGTGCGCTGTCTCACACCTCAGGCAAAGCAGGCCCTGCAATTAGTCCAAGAGAACTTGACTCGTTTGAAACTGGCTCGCTGTTCCCCTGAACCTCCTCTACATGCTTTGGCTTTACCTACCCCCCGTTTGCCCACAGGAGTTTTATGGCAGCTCGCATCTCACGTTCTTGAGTGGGTTCATCTCAATATACACCCCTCTGCTAAAATAACAGATCCTTTTTGTTCTTTATCAAATTTAGTTCAAAAGATGCAGCTTAAATCCTTGGCTACCTTTGGTTGTGAGCCTGATAACATAATTCTTCCCATGTCTAAGGAACAACTTGAGTTTTTGCTCCAAACTAACATAGATATACAGGTTATACTTTCAGGATTCATGGGACAAATAGACAGTCACTTCCCCAAACATAAGTTGTTACAAACTCTATCTTTACTGCCTCTACAACACTCTTCTTGCATCACTAGGCATCCTATACCTACAGCCATCTTGGCTTTCACGAACACTAGCTCCACTGGACATGTTGCAATCCTTTCACGGCCACTCAAAGGGCCCTCTCAGCAACATGTCTTCGGTTTCCCTCCTGCATCCCCTCGATGTTTAGAGCTCTTAGCCATCTACAAGGTTTTAGAGTTTTGTTCTGAGTCCCTTAATCTTTTCACTAACAGTCATTATTGTGCTACATTACTTCCACTGCTGCCCTTTGCTCATTGTGTCTTTAATGTCTCTAGCCTGATTAGTACCTTGCTTGCTAGTATTCAGACTCTGCTAGAGAGCTGCTCCTCCCCACTATTTGTCCAACATATTGGAGCACATAGCAAGCTTCCTGGTCCTCCTGGTGAGGCCAGTGATATGGTGGATCTTCTGACCCAGCTCACTGCCTTTTCTGTAATGGAACAGGCCAAACAGTTACATCTTAGGTTCCACCAATCTGCCAAAAGCCTCTGTTTACTTTTTCCAACACTTCCTATTGAAACATGCAAGCAAATTATTAGAGACTGTCAAAGATGGGCTCCCCTTCTGCCTTTGGGTCCATTACAACCTGCAGGGGTAAACCCGAGAGGACTTAAGTCCAATGCTTTATGGCTAATAGATGTCACTCATCATGTTCCTTTTGGTAAATTAAAATACATCCATGTCACTATAAGCACCTATTTTGGTTTCCTGGTAGCCTCTGCAGCTTCTGGGGAGTCTACTAAGCATGCAATATGTCATCTTCTAAAATGTTTTATGGTATGGGCATCCCACTGTCTATCAAAACTGATAATGGCCCTGCATATAGCAGCAAAGGATTTCAAAGGTTTTGCTCCAATTGGAATATTAAACATATCACTGGGATACCCTACAACCCACATGCTCGAGGTATAATAGAGTGCTGTCACAGAGACTTAAAGTCCCTGTTACTAAAACAGAGGGGGGAATATGCCTCCCCCCATGATGCCTTACACAAGGCTCTCTTTATGCTCAATTTTCTTACTTTCCCTAAAGATTCCTCAGAAATGCCTGCACATAAGCATTGGGCTCCATTAACTGGACCTTCTGTGTTACCTTTAGTGGCCTGGAAAGATGTTATATCCAATTCTTGGAAAAGGCCAGGTACATTGTTAACTTCCGGGAGAGGTTTTGTGTGTGTGTTTCCCCAGGATGAACCACAGCCAATCTGGGTCCCCACCCAACTCGTCCACCCCTGGCTCTCTACAACCACCCACCAAACACATGAAGTGACTGACACTGGAGGAACAACAGAGACTTCCGTGACACAACAGAGCGCTACCCAAAGGAAAACAACATAAGGCCACGTGGGGTGATCTCAAGGGCCCCACGGAGCAGGCCGTGAGACTGGCTCCTACTTCAGTACCCGTGTCTGGCCCAGTGATGGTTACTCTTCTTTGTGCAGCTTTAACAGGCGATAGTAAAGCCAGACAGTGGAATGGAAGATCTACAAACTCTGGCCACTAATATTCATGGCCTTAAGCTATGTGGCAAACCCCCCAGTTTCGGTTCACAATTAGGCTGGTAGTCAAAGATGGGTAAGATTTCTCTGCAGTCAGGACAACCTAAGACAGGATGCATGCCATGCTGCATGTAGCCTGATGACAGGTAAGTCCTGACTGTGAGGGGAACAACCTACGACAGGCACAGTCTCGCACTGAGGAAACTTTGCATTAAAAAATAAAAAATAAAGAAGGGAGATGTTGGGGCCCTCAGGGTCCGAGAGGCTCAGCATCGCGACCTTGGCTGAGTTCCTTCCCATGAAGAAGTATAGAGTCCCTCAACACATCGAGCACACCGAGCTGGTGTCATCACTAGCATCATCACTTCCCTGCTACCTCCGTTGTTACTTTTGTCACTGCTGCTACAACGATAAATGGACTTACAACAAAAACAACTGGAAATATTATTCCAGAAGCAACAAGTACTGTGTGACTCTTAGTTTACATAATTTATCCCTCTAAATTAGAGGCCCCTGGTCTATACTTAAAGTTAATTCCACCAAGTTCTCCGTTCTGGCCTCCAGGTCCCTTGGCTAAGGACTGCCTAATCTTTGCAAGTCTTTATTGCTCAGATGGTTGGCTCCTTACAACCTTATCATGATTGCTGTGGTCATTATAACTGTAGTCCCCTTTAGAGTGTATTACAAAAATATTACTTGCCAGGTTTTCTGGAGCTAAAAAGAGAGGCTGTCATGTTAGCAGAGGTTCTCACTCATATTAGAGTGAAGGGATCTGTAGGGGATTCAGGTTGGGTTGAAGCCCATTTAGCACTAGTCCGAGACAACCCAGTAGAGGCACACGTCACCGCTCCTTGTCCAGTGGCAAACTGCTGGTTGGCAAGCCCCAGCCTCCTTCCTCTACTCCTTCTCTCCCCCGGGTGGCCCTGTTAGTTAAGGCCTTGCCAATTGGTCCAAGATAACTTCCTCATTGTCCTAGTCTATTTAAGCCCCTGTACTTACTAAATAAAGTGAGACTTGGTTCACGGAAATGGGCTCCCAGTGTGTTAGTCTGTCATCCGACACCTTCTAGGCTATTCTGGGGATTCCCCGCCCCCCC
>PVKB01008817.1:0-12872 GCA_004027205.1 Ctenodactylus gundi | reverse complement strand
TATAGAACAGTACAGCCTACAGTGCTGAACTCATGCAAAATTCCATATACTTGGAAAACCATGCAGCACAGTTTTCTCTTGGAACAAAACGACATGTGAATCCATAGGGGAAAACATGCCAAATGCCTTTCCCGTAGCTCGTGATGTGAAGTTCATGAGAAAACACTGAAAAGGAGGATCACGGGGAGAAATTGGAGACACGGGGAGAAATTGGAGACGCCTGAAAATTTGATATTTTGATACAACGTACTATTTCAAAGGAGCTGTGTGTACTTAAAGATAACTACCTAAAAACCCAGACATAAAGCAATGTATTGGATGTAAACAAGCAATATGTAGAAAAGAGGAGCTCTACTCCTCACAGAGAACAACACTGGAGGAAGAGTTTTATCTGTTCCCTGCGCAGATATACCTATGTGTGCAATTTTGTATGCACTGTTAAACTCTTGATGAAAGGTGAGTACAGAAACTTTGGCAAAAAAGAGGAAATACAAGAACCACCTCTCCTCTGCTTGCTGAAATGAAGGGTCTGTATAGCAGATAAGTTGCACTGAGGAAAAAATTACTGAACAGCTTGCACAGATGACATTATCGAGGTCATGAAGAAAAGGCTTGCAGGACATGGTGTAGTTTCAAACAGCTGTGTAACTAGATTCTTAACAGCATAAGAGCACAGATTGGAACAAAACAATATGCCAAGAGAAAATGATGAGGGTCAGCCGTACAATGGGAGCTCTCTGCAGCAGGCACAGGTAGTCAAGAAAACCAAAAGCAGTTCTGGTCAGAAAAATATGTGTACCACACAGGCAGAGGTAGGAATCCTACTTAGAGAAAATATGAAGTTCTCAGGAATGAAGACTTATTAGAGGGTTTTTGGCCCTACAGGCTTAGAATATATACTTCACTGTAAAGAGAAGACATAAGTTGCACAAAAGCCAACAGTGCTGGAAGGAATTCCCACGTGCAGAGACAAGTGATCAAAGGGTCATTCTGAGGATAAATGAGGAATAGAGACCTAAACTCTTGTTGGTGAGCAGAGGCTGGAAAGTTTTTAAAGGGGCCAAGGACAATGATCTCAGAAACTAGGCCACTTATTTCTGAGAAAGATAGCTGCTCTAGTGTCACTGAGACTCTGGATGTGAGAAGAGGCTTCCTCAAGGCTGGTGTTCAGTGTCTGAGGGGAGGAGGGCCACTGGCCTGATGCCAACAGTAAATCCTTCTGGAGGGTGTCTGGTGTGCTGCGTATTGTCCCTGAGGTGAGAAGTTCCTCTCAGTAGCATCTTCCTGGCCCTAGGGAAACTACATTGCAGGTCTGCCTAAGGAATTGTTTTGCAGTGGCACTGCCACTGAGAAGAAGCAGAAAAGGCACAGCAATCTGCTTCTTTGTTCCTAGTGAATGAGGAAGGGCAAAGCTCGCATGTGCCTTTCCAAGTCAAGACCCATTGATCTGACCCTCTGTCAGGGCCCAACTATGAGCAGCACTTGGAGTCCCAAGATATTCCACAACCTCCAAATACTCTTGAGGGACATTCCACATCCAAACCATCATATCCACTAAACATTGTGACTACAGAGTCAAACTTCTGTGCCCACACTTTTCAGAGTTACCTCTGCCCAGTTGGCACCCAATTAGTCTCTAGTCATTGATTTGACGGTGCTGGCTTCTCTTTGGGGAATGTGGTGACTGAAGGAAGGATTGAAACGTTGGAATAGTCTGAGAGTAGTGGGTAGCACAAGACACTGTGCTAGTGTACATGAAGCATCTGAGATAAGACCATAAGTAACGGTCACCTCCAACAAACAGATGTCCCTCCAAGGTGGAGAACAATAGTGGTTTGTGCCTCCTCAAAGAAAGATGACCTTCACTGTCTCGTTCTTCCCAGGCAGCTCTATCTCTTAAGCGTCCTTGTCAAAGCTTGAGATAACTCTCTCTTGTTCTTCCAAACAACTAAATCACACCATGCCAGCCTAAATGTGCCTTATGTAGATAAAAGTTAACCATACTAGCCTAAAAGGGCCTTTTGTAAACAAAATCTGAATCATGCCAGCCCTTATGGGAGCAGATGGCTCTTAGTCTGCAAACAAAGGGCCTTGAAAATTTACAACCCCAGTACATATCCCTAATGACAGAAACTCCTAGAAGTTCAATAAGAGATGAGACAATGACAGAAACTTCTAGAAGATCAATAAGAGATGAGACAATGCATAGAGTAAATTCCTTTTCCCACATCTTACTCTTTTATGAAAACCTCAGCCCTTCGTCATGTCTGTGAGACGTCTCCCTAGGAAATCTCCTGCTATTTCTCTTGATAGGATATTCTTTTTTGGTGGATCTTGGGGGTGCATTTTGTTTTCCCCATTTTACTAATATGTATAAATGCAATACATAATGTTTATATTGATTTTGAGTATTTTGTGCATATTCCTGTCATAGCAAAATTAAAACTCCTTTCCCTCTCCCTTTTGACCCTCCTACTATACTACTCCCTCCCCATCCAGTTCCCATTATTCCCTTTAATTAGTTATATGAAATAATTGTGATCTGGGTTTCTTATATTAGAGAAATCATTTGATATTTAACTTTCTACTTCTGACTCATTTCATGGAGCATGATGGTCTGAAATTATATCCATTTACCAATGAAAGCCTCAAAGCTATGTGTCTTTGCATAAATTCTTGCCCTTTTATAATCTTTGAGTGATGGTAATTTTTTTCCACCTATACCACTGGCTTTCTCTATATTGTTTACTGTAACAAATACCACTCAAGCTCAGATCACTGTCCCCAAGCTGTTTCTTTTCTCAGGGGAAAAAGGTATTCTTAAAAGTTTAAGTTAGACTTAGAAATTCCACTTCAAACACTTAAGTTAACTTTGATTGTCTAACATAGGAAGAAATGTATGCTAAAAGTTCTGAGGACAGCCTTATTTTATCTTTCAAATATTTTCAGCCACTAATCTTAGCACTCAGGAGGCTGAAGCCAGAAGATTGCTGTGAGTTTGAGGACAGCCTGGGCTGCAAGACCTTGTCTCAAAACTTTTTTTTTTTTTGCTTAAGTCCTATGAATCAAAAGGCATTTGAGTTTTTGCTTTCTTAATTACTGAACACTGTTTTATTTTTAAATGTATTTGGTACCATAGAAACTGTTTAAAAACACAAGGACACATATACATTACTTAATATACATATGCACAAAATCATAAAATCAAAAAATCACAAATAAAATGATATAAGTTTGTTATTTACCACCTACAAAATACATTTCTCATAGTCTTAAGAATCCTTTAATTCAGGCTTAAAGATACAGTCTTTTTGGGAACAAACTAATAAATATATATCTCAAAGAAGATTGCCTGCCAATTAAATCTGAGTTTGAATTCTCTGAGGTTTCATCTTGATGACTTATAGGACTGAGGGAATGAAGTTGTAGAAAAAATGTTACAACCCAAAATGTTGAGGACTCTATTCAGAATACATAGCCGTGGAAATATATATGGGAAAAACTTTTTCTTTTGGACAACATAGATGGCAGAGATATCAAATCTTCCACATGCAGAGAAAGGCAAGTCACATGTTGTTGATCTTCCTATGTCAGCACAAACAGGACAGTATATATATATATATATATATATATATATATATATATATATATATACTTGTATGGATTATAATGAGAAGAAAGGCATGTGACATGAGAAGAGCTCCCACTCTTTCTTGTGCCTTGTTGCCTCAGACAAATTGATTCAAGCTCTGGCATTGTGAAGGTGTTTCTCATGGAATGATCTACACACTTCCGCTGTGTTAGTCTATATGTCTGTATGTCTCTTACAGATACGATATAGTAGGTTTTTTAGAAGAAAATGTTATGAGGCTTGATGAGTACTATATACATTTTTCAGCACATAAAAATTGATTCTGATCATAGCAATCAATTATCTCTGTGAGTTTCTAACCAGTTTCAGATTTAGAAGCTGGGGAAATGTGTCTGTTACAATGTTTCTGATAGAGTCTGACTAAGTTTCAAAGAAGACCTGAAGAAAATTGACTCACCTTACTCACAGAATAATTTTGTTAGTTCTTGGCAGGGGAAATTTTTTTTCAAGAGTGGTCAGTAAGAGGTGCGTGTGCACACACATGTGCACACACACACACACAGAAATAGTTCAGAAGAAGGTACATCCTCAGCAGGAATTGCAAGTGTTTAGAAAATAAGAGGTACTATGATCTAGGATTGGGTATGATCGGGGGACCTAGACGAGGAAATGTGTGGAACTTGTGCACGTTTGGAAAGAGAATGTTCAATTTACAAGTGAAAAGAGACGATCTTTTCCACATGGGGGGTATAATGTTCCATTTGTAGGTGATAGCTGCCACGGTTGATACAGTGGAGCCCATACTAAGGATAAGGCTAAGCTGGCACAGAGTCCTGCCAGTATACAAAGCCAAGGAAAATATTCAATTGTGAAAGGAAAAAAAAAAACAAGGCAGACATCATGACCCACCCTGTAGATGCTATAGCTTCTAGATTGTGACATGATAGTGTAGCTTTGTGGATAACTTTTCTCATGAGAGAATTGTTGCCAAAGGTGAGCCAGGTTTGAGTGTCACTTTGCTACTTCAGCTGTATACAGCTGGAAGTATTTTCCTTTTTCTTTGTCTCTCAGTTGCTTTTCCTGACAAGTAGTCAAAATATCAAGTTCTCCTCAATCCTATGTTTGGTCGGAGGACACAAAATTGTACAATGTTTCGTCCAAAATAGGAAGGATAAATTCTGGTGCCCATTAATATTAAAATGTACAGTTAAAGCACTTGCCTAGCAAGTGCGAGGCCCTGGGTTTGATTCCCCAGCACCATATAAGCTGGGCTTGGTGGGGGACACCTATAATCCCAGCACTTGGGAGCCTGAGGCAGAAAGATTGTCATGAGTCCCAGGCCAGCCTGGGCCCATAGTGTGTTCAGGACAAACCTGAGCTATAGAACAAGACCCTGTCTCAAAAAAAAGTACTTATTCACAGTATTTTAATCACACCTCATATCTCAACTTACCCCAACCTTAATCTTCTAATTGTTTATATCACAACATGTTTCAGGAGTCTCTGTGATCACCTTTAGGTGCAATGATTGTATCTATGGATTCAGGAGACTTTAAAAGGTGACATTTTTGCAGGTACAGCTTTATGAAAGTGAAAACTTAGTTCAAACAAATGGAAATATGAAAAAGGAAAAGTACACTGAGAAATATCTTAGAAAAGATAGGATCGAACTTCCAGATTTCCCCTCCGAGTGGCTCTGCACAGGGACGGTAGAAATAACAGCAGTAGTGTGTGACCAAAAGGGGAAGGGTTGCCAACCAATGAATCTCACATGATCCTTAATGGGGGAAGTCTGCCATCGGAAACATTCAGGGCTTGTGTGACTGACCTCACAGCACAAACCCCAGCCCCTCTTTGTTCCCAGTGCCCAAGTAGGAGTTCACTATAAATAATACATCTATCCATTCAAAATAGTACATTATAGCCCAAAGCTCCAGGCTTACACAAATAAAATTATTAGGTAGAGTTTCCAATGTACAGAGGTAATCCCCCAGGTGAGTCAAGGGCTGATTCTGAAGACAATCTTTTCCCTCGAATATGTGTTTCCCAGAACTGTGCTTGAGGAAATCGGGCTGCTTAGTTGGCTCCCGTGTCTCTTGGTCTAGGATCACTAGGAACTCTATTACATTTTTCTGTGTATGTACATTTTTTATAGTTTTATATACTAGATACAGCAATACGAGGTATAAAGATGCATGATCATTGGACTTGCTGGTATATGAAAGGAGATAGTCAATCTTATAAAGAAAATATATATTTAAAAGTTTCACAATCAATTGATTTCTGATTTATCCCTTAGATCTAATGTTATATGCACATTGGGACAAACTGATCTGAACTATTCAACATGAAAGTTAGGTGACGAGTAGGTAAATCCAGCTTTTTTGTGACCAATCAGTATTAGTGTCTTGAGAATTTGCAGCTACCATCAAGTATGCAAAGCTTATTGCACATTATGTGTCTATTCCTGTAAGAACCTATTTGTATTACTACTGGTAGTAATATGATCTAGTTGTTATGGCATCCATGTGTGGGACTTTCCCCCTGAATAATGTGTTTATGTTGGTCAGATTTTCATTACATTGCTATAATGAAATACCTGAGGCAGCCTAAATTTATAAAGGCAAAAGGCTTATTTAACTTACAGTCTTACAGGTTGAAAAATAACAGCTCAGTTGTGGCGATAGTGTTATTGCTGGCAAAGTCCCAAGGAGGCATATGGCATCACATGGCATGAGACAGGAGTGTGCCAACCTAGGTCTGTATCTATAGTCTCTGTCCTTCTTCCTATAAAGCCACCAGGATACAATCATAAGGGTTCCACTCCAATGACCTATATCAATAGTGTTAGCTTTCAGTCACTGTAACAATACCTGAAATAAGTAAACTTATAAAGGGAAAATGTTCATTTTGGCTTACAGTGTAAAAGTTTCAATCCAGGTTCAGTTCGTCCCTTTGGGTCTGTGGTGAAATTGCATATCATGATGGCAACATGTGGTAGAGAAAGCCTGCTTGCCTCATGGCCGGGAATAAAAGAAAGAGAAAAAGGATCAGCATCCCACAACACACTGAAAAGAGAAACCAGCCCCACTGTAACAGGCCTTAAGGGCCCATATGCTCAGGTTTGTTTGTTCACCAATGGCTAAATCAAAAGAGGTGTTTTATTTTAGTAAAAAGAACAAAAATAGTTATTCAAAGCTAGCTCTGAGAATTAGGAGGACCTTATTTGCTTCAAATCATCATCTTATACTCCAGGTACAGGCATATTAGTATCTTTTATAGCTCAAAACAGAGGAGAGGGAGAACACAGGGATACATTGTACATCTCCATACTTGTTTTGTTGTATTTAGCAATATTTTATCTTGGAGATCTCTCCCTTTTGTGGGAAGGAAACCGGACCCTGATTTAGCAGAAGCTGAATAGTTACTTTGTCTGGGGTGAGGAGTGGAGGAGGTATTATTTGTGTGCTCAGCAAGAGGAATTTTGGAGAAGTTGCTTATCCCTGAAAGAAAACAATCCAACTTTTAAACTTCAGTTTTGCCACACTCGTTACCATTTGGCCTCGTTTCTGTGGCTCTGACCTAAGTATTGTAAGGCTAGCTGGGTGGGTATCTCCGTAATTGAAGTGCTTGCCTAGCAGCACAGCATATGCAAGGCCCTGGGTTTGTATTTCCAGTATCACATAAAGATTAGGTGGACATGATTGTACATGCTTGCCATCCCAGCAACCCAGAGGCTGCAGCAGGAAGATTGCAATGAGTTTGAGCCAGCTTTGACTGCGTAGTTAGTCTAGGAGCAGCCCAGACTACAAGGTGAGACCCTGCCTCAAAAACAAACTGTGAAGTTGAGTATAAAAGAAAGCCAGACTCATAAGGTAAGTAGCAGCTACACCAGCTGGAAAAGCTTCCTGTTTTTATGCAATCATGCATAAAAGCCATCATTTGTATATTCTGTAACTCTATTTTTGGTGAGGTTGTCACATATGACTCGTTATTGCCCACAGATTTCCCCATTTATCTCTGAATATCCTTTCTATTCTGAAGCCATTGTCAATTACCCATCTGTGTCCTTGTTTCTTTATGCCCGGCTTAATATCATTTGTTTAGCAGCTGGTATTAACAGTACACTAAAATTTTAGAACTTTTGCAAACAACAGTTGCAAAGATTACAAATAGAATATAAAGCAATAAATGGAAAGTAAATCCAGCTTGTACATTAAAGTTTAGATAAGAAGCATAGTGACCAATTTTGGAACAAGGTTAAGATTAACCGAAAAGTTATTTAAACATACGCTTAGATTTTCCTTTTTAGTAAACACATATGAATTGTCACTTTGGAAAAAAACATTATTTACTTACAGGAAGACCAAAAATTACAGTTTAGTAATACGTTTGGAAATTTTATTGGCTTACATCGAAACCTTAACATTGAATAGAGTATACAAGAATTACTATTTACCAACTAACAACATACACTTGTGTATTAAAGAACAACCACATCTAATTGACCAAGATGAGCATGGTTTTTGTCAGTTAACTAGCCATAAGAAATATACAATAGAAGCAATTTAGCAAGACTACTTGGTTATGTTCACAGCATATTATCAGTCATGATTTACTATATTATACCAATGAAATTAAAATTTTTAAAATAAGGCATATTACATAGGATAGTAACCAAAATCGTAAAACAAAACTTAAAATAGATATGTAAGCAAACTCTAATTAGCTAAAACTTAATTTTCACAAACAGCACCTAATAAAAGACAATAGAGAATACAAGAAATTCTTATCATAAATGTAAAACCTCCTGGTAGTTCAGTTGCGAATTTTACCAAGAACAGATCAATATTTTAAGAAGCCTTGTTTTGTTAAACATATTGACTCTGACATTCTACCTATGTATTATACTTTGAATTTTTTACTTAAAATTTTCTTCATGAGAGACTGTCTCTGATGAGAAATTTTAACTTAAGAAGAAATACTGTTGGGACATATGATCAATTTACAAAAACAACAGTAAAACATGACTTTTAGAACATTAGAAAATATAGGTTACCAGAAGGTATGTTTATTTGTTTGTTTATTGAGACAAGGTCTCACTTTGTAATTCCGGCTGGTCCTGAATTCACTATGTAGCTCAGGCTGGCCTTGAACTCATGGCAATCCTCCTGCTTCAGCCTCCCAAGTGCTGGGATTACAAATGTGCACCACCACACTCAGCTTTGTGTGGCTGAAGAATCGAATTCAGGGATTTGTGCTTCCTAGGCAAGTGCTCTAACCACTGATCTATGTCCTCTACCTATATTAGCATTAGTTTTAAAACTCATGTCATTAGTCGTATTTGTGTTCTAAGTTGCAAATGTGAGATATAGATGGCAATATTTACTCAGAAAATTGCACCATATTTGTGTGGAATAAGCCCAATATTTTTGTTTCTAAGACTTGTAAGGATTTCCTGTAGAAATACAATAATTTTTTTAAGAAAACACATTTCATGTACCTAACTTATCCAAAACTGGATAGTAAATTAGTATGTAATCTATTACATGGAAGTAAATAAGACTTGATAGCACCTCTTAAAACTGTCCTGGACCATATGAGCAAATTCATTAACATACCAGTCACGTCATAAGTTTACCACAAAAATAATAAAAATATTAGTAGAATGTTAAATGAGGTCTCCTTATATATATATAATCCTCTTAGGATATCTTAAAAGGGTGAAAAAACATAACCCTCAATCATTTTAAGATACCATTTAAAGCTCATTTTAACTTTTTAACCTATATTTGAAAAAGTATCCATTTTTAGATAATTACTTTCCCTCTAGAAGAGCTACTCTTGAACTTACTAGATGATCAGCTGTCTCTTGATATTAAATAAGTATTTTTATACACATGTATTTTAACAAGCTAGAAAATACTTTTTCATTTACATATAGATTTATATATGCACTTGTACTTAATATTTTATTTATATATTTGTATGTATTTATATATATTTATATTTTACATATGCATATATGATACACAATAACTAAATTAATCTTGAGTATTTTGTGCACATATGTATCACGTCAACATTACAATTTCTTCCCCCCCTTTTGGCTCTGCCGCACCATTCCTTCATTCCCCTGACTCCCACTATCACACACATTTGGTTGTATTAAATACCTGCATTCTGGGTTTCTCATATTAAAGAAACTATTCGATATTTTGCCTTCTGAGCTTGAAAGTTGATTCCATTTTTCTATAAAAGCCTCAAGTCGATCTGCCTTCATGGAAGAGTAGTACTCCATTATTTACATGTCCCACAATTTTGTATCCACTGGTCTGTTGATGGGTATTTTGGCATCTTCCATATTATAGCTACTATTATTGGGGCTGCTGTAAACCTTGGTACACATGTATCTCTGTTATACATTGCTTTTAAATCTTTTAGAAAGATACCCAGAAAAGGTATTGCTGGATCAAATGGAATATTTATTTTCATCCTTTTGATCAATTTCCATACTGCCCACCATAGTGGGTGTACCACTTTACAGTCCCACCAGCAGTATGAAAGTGTTGCTTTCCCCTGCAACTTTGCTGGCATTGATTGATGTTCAAGTTCTTAATACACACCGTTCTCACTGGAGTAAGATGATATCTCAGTGATGGTTTATTTGCATTTATCTAATGGCTAAGGATGTATTTGCTTTCTGGCCATTTGAACTTCTTCCTCTGAGAACTGTTTATTTCAGTTGCCCATTTTTATTAGGACTTTGAGGGATTTACTTTTCTTCAGGTCCTTGCGTTCTACTTACTAACTTTGTGTCTGAGGTGTAGATGGTAAAATTTTTAATCCCATTATGTCAGTTGTGTCTTTACTCTGTTGATGGTTTTTTTGTTTTTGTTTTGTTTTGTTTTGTTTTGTTTTGCTGTGCAGAAACTTTAATTTGATTCCATCCCAGAAGTTTATTTTTAGGCAATTTCTTTTGCATCATGTGTCCTATTAAAAAAGTCTTGGCCCACTTCTGCATCTTTTAGAGTTGTGCCTATTTTGTGTTTTCATTTTAATATCCAGGTTTTGGATCCCCTTTGATTTGATTTTGGTACATGCTGATAGGTGTGTGTCTAAATTCATTCCTCTGAAGGTGGATAGTCAGTTCTTCCAGCACCGTTTATTGAAGAGGCTATCCTTTCCCCCTATTTAATATGATATTTGCAGTAGGTTTGGCATACATGCCTTCTATCAGTTTGAGGTAAGGTCCTTCTGTACGTATATTTCTCTTGTGTTTTTCTCATGAATGGGTGTTGCATTTTTAGTGGGGTATTTCTGAATCAACTGAGATGATCATATAGTTTTGTTATTGCTTTTATTAATGTGGCATCTTACATTAGTTTATTTGTGTATGTTAATCCAACCTTGCATCAAAGAAAGATGCCAACTTCATTCTGGTGTAGATCTTTTTAATAATTTGTGGGATTTTATTTGGCAATATATTATGGAGAATTTTTGCATCTGTGGTCATTAAGGAGATTGACGTATAATTTTATTTACTCATTAAGTCTTGTCTGGTTTTGGTATCACTCTAATGGTTACTTTGAAAAACAAATTTGGCAACATTACTTCTCTTTCAGCCTCATGGAATAGTTTGAGAAGCCCTGGTGTCAGCTCTTCTATTAAAATAACAGAGCTTGGGGACTTCCAGTCAAGATGGTGGCTGAGTAATAGAGCTGCACAAGGTCTCCTCATCAACCCACTTAAAAAGTCAAGAATTTAGTTACAAAATGCGTGTTCAGTGTAGCTAGGAAAGATAGAAGCACCTGAACAACTGAAGGGAGACAAGGGGAAGGCTGGAAATTCCAAAGGAACATAGAAACCAGAGAAAAACAAAATCCCAGCAGCCCAGGAAGCCAACACAGCTGGCTGCAAAAGGCTGGAGCCACAGGCAGCTGCAGACAGAGGAAAGCTCCTGTGGGCCTGGAACATCTGACAGAGCTGGGAGAGGATGAAGCACCCCAACAACGGACTGAAGGCTGCGGGAGGGTCAGAAATCCTGAAGTCATATTGGAAGAGGAGGAAAAAAGCAGCCAACTCAGCACAGCCCCGAGCTGCTGGCATCCACAGAACACAAACGGAGGAAAGTCCAGAGCTAGAACGTCAGCCTGAGGTAAACGCGGATCCGGAGAAGTGAGAATTGTCGGTAGCTGGCAGCCCCAGCCTCCAAAACACCTACCCGCTGGTGGGTGTACTACAAACGCAATGTGCGCTCCACCTAGTAAAGGACCCGGGATTCCAAATCAGAAACAGGGCTCAGCAGCCTCCATAGGCAATGATGTAAGCAGGAACCATTTTATAAGGAAGGAAAAATAAAAAAGCCCAAGACTGAACCCTTTAAAATAAAAGAAAGCTCAGAAGAGCACATCAGGGCTTTGAGGGGTCACCCTTAAATGGTGCCTAGGAAGAAACTGGCACAAGTGGCAGAGAGGGAAAAAAGGGAAAAAGACTGCTGATGCCCTGAACGGCACAGGGGCAGCTCTGCACCGAGGGTGGAGAGCCCCGCCCTGGGGGAGGGAAGCCAGGACATACGGAGAGCTTAGCTGAGTGGACTGGGGCGAACAAGACACCTCAAAAAAATGGGATCATCACCCCATTCCTCCGGCATGCACCAGAGGCTTCCGGTTCATCACTGCCCTACACACCAGAGGCATCTAGGACCAGGAAGTTCATGGCCTATCCATCCTGTGAGCCAGCGGCTTCCAGAAGCTTCCAGAGAATTACATCACCCTGTCAATCCTGAGCCCCAGAGGCTTCCAGAGGCATCTAGGGCCGGGAATTCCATTGCCCTGTCTGTCCCTTGGGCCAGAGGATTCCAGAGGCATCTAGGACTGGGCCTTCACCAAACCCTTCTTTCCTGCTCACCAGAGACAGCCAGAGATAGCAGAACCATGGGGAAACATGGTAACAAATTTCCTACAAAAAGAACTGACACCCCAGAAGATGATACCAGGGATACTGAAATTGCAGAATCCAAAGATGAAAATGGCAAAAATGATGGTAACTTCGGGGCCCAGAAATACATCGAATTAAAGAAGGAAATAAAACAGACAGCAGAAGAGCTACACCAACACATAGCTAAGCAAAAAGCAAGCCTTGAAAAGCAACTAGAGGAGACCAAAGAAGAATTATACCAGAAGATAATGAAGGCAAAAGAAGAAGTTAGAGAAGAACACAACAGAGATATAGAAAAATTGAATGCAGATATTCAGGAAATGAAAAACACTCAGGAAAT
>PVKB01008816.1:0-12875 GCA_004027205.1 Ctenodactylus gundi | reverse complement strand
CTCGCAGCCCGGAGCCAGGCGTGGGTTTCTTGCCCTCCACCTGGCACCTGAATGTTTCACTGCTAAGATTAGAGGAGGCCATCTGTGGGAGCATCAGTAAGCACTGACGGGACATGGGGAGGCACGTGCTAACACCTTGTGCCACACAGAAAGTCACCGTTCTACAGCCAGCCTCCCTTCCACCCCTCCTGGAGTCAAAACTGTGTGCTCACCCATTGCTAGTTTCCCTTACCAAGCTGCCTACCACGCTACAGAGGAAAGTGTGCACTTGCCCATGTTCACGTGTTGAGACTTGAGAGCAATGTCAGACTACAGATTAGGAGCTAAGAACACTCCTTCAACGCTGCTTATCTTTTCCCCAGCCCCAGTTCTCCTTTTTTTTTTTTTTTTTTAAACGGGAGAAACCACACTACCCTTTATATTCCTCAGCAAGCTCGAAATCTCATTATCATAAGTCAAGAGATTTGAAGCGCTTCTAGAATACCAGGAGACTGAAGACTACTTCCCAAGTTTAGGTCACCCTATCCCTAGCGATCTGTCCCCGCCTGCAGGGGAATCCCTTTGTATGCCTTCCCTTCCGTTTCCTGGAGGGGAGCCCTGGAAAGAGAAACTGCACTTGATAGAAAGCAGCCATCACAGCACCTTGGCCCAGCTGGACTTCTCTCCAAGGAGACATTAGCTGACATTAGCTGTGAGCATGTGGAGTCACCAGTGAATCCCCAAACTTCAGGTATGAGAGCATGGTGGGGCGGGGGGGGGGGGGGGGGGGCAAGACATGGGGGTTATAGCGGGAGCTGCAAAAGGGCTGTAAGTACAGAAGTCATGAAGACTCCATTTCTTCCTCAACTGCTTGGGCAAAGCTTGGCCCATCGCCACCCTCTCAATGATACCACTGTAGTCAACAAAAGCTAGTTTTGAGTTCCCCAGGGAGGCCACCAGAGAATATGCAGCTGCTGGATGGGCAGAGGTGTCAGTGGTTTCTTACACATTAAGTACTTATGTTAGGAACATAATTGTCAGGAACATAATTAATGCCATGACGCCTGACCAAAGGTTTAGCTATAAAATCACATTCACACTGACAACATGGGCAAATGAGCCAACCTGAAGATGTCAGGTTAGGCACTCTAATGTGTAAACTAACCAATCTGAAGGTGGCACAAATATGAAGAGGCCCTGCACTCTTTGAAAAGCTGAAGAATGCAGTAGAAAAATCGAAGCTCCAAAGAGCTCAGACAGGATTGCCAGCACCCTCAGACTCGCAGGAGTCACTCTGCGTCTCTCTGCTGGTGCTGGACTCTACCTCAGACTTCAACCATCGACTCCTGGGAAGCTGGCGAGACTTCCTGAGACTGAGACTCTCTTTAAGGTTGAAACTCTCTTTAGATTGAAGGTCCTCTTGAAGACTCAGACTCTCTTTTAGAGATTTGCTTTCCTTCCTTGTTTGATTTTTTATTTTTGTGTTACTAGTTTACACTTGTACTACTAGCTGCTAACTGGGTTAATGAACTAAGTGTGTGGAATAAATATTTAAAGACCAGATGGACCACTGTGTCTTGATTCTAATGAGATAAACATAAAACGTGACCACTGCTCACAACAAGTTAGAACTGGAGATAAGAAGAAAAAAAGAAATATTGGAAGGGTAGATGTTCTCCCACTAAGGCTTTTAGGGTTTGGGGAGGACAGGACAGGACTTTTCATACAGATTCCTCAGTGGGTCCCAACCATGATCTTCCAAGGTGGTGCCGAAGGTTGTTACCTTTGTCTAAGAATAACACCAAAGATTTGCAACAAGAAGTGGCCAACCTGGACAATAGCACCTCTGTTCTGCTACTTATTCAAGCTGAGAACCTTGGAATGGTTTTTTATTCCAACCTCTCTCTTGGTTCATATTCACCATTCCATTGCTAGTTCTGTCCTACAAATACCTCTGGAATCTAACCATTTATTTCTCCAAATCAGCTACCTCTTCCCTAAATTAGTCCTTCCAAAATGCATTTGGATGCTGTGACTGTTCACCTCTGAGAAACGCCTCTGAGAATATTCCTTATCATTTTCCATTGCCTGTGAGACAAAGTCCACTCTTTCAGAAGCCTCCAAGGTCCTTCACGGACTCCATCCTGCAGGCCTTCTCCAAGCTCTCATTACTTCCTCCTGCTCTGCTATAACCACAGGGAACATTCTTCCATCTTCACACCTTATTCTTGCCTTCAAACCTTTGTTCCTGCTACTGGTGCTCCTTGGCACATGCTGCCCACTGCCAGAGCCAACTGTGACACACCCTTCACCACCACCACCACCACCGCACTCCTTTCTTTACTTCCTCCTAGAAGACTTTCTGGACCCCTAATCCTTGGGCAGTTCCCCTCTCCCATGTTCCCACTGCACTCTCCACTTCCTCCCTCCTGTAAGCCCACATTGCTCGGTAGGGTTTAATCATCTGTCCCCTCCAGGGTGCCCTATGGCCCACGATGGCAGTCTGTGTTTGACTTGCCCTTTTTTGATTCTGCTACAAACACCCAGCACTAACCCAGTGCCTGCCACATATTTGGCACTCATAGTATTTGTTGGAGGAAGGAAAACAGATGTTAAGAATTCTCAAGGCATAGCCCAGGGCTCAAGCTCAGACACTCAAGACTGTCATTAAAAATATCTGGAGTTCTGACCCAGCACCTGCCTCCAGTTGAGTTTGAGCAAGACCTGCAATTGGACCCTAACTTGTCCAGAGTCATTCATTTAGTATTCCAGGAGTTGGTGTCAGCCAAAGGGCTGTGTATACCACTGAATTCTAAATAGAGGTAAAGCTTACTTTCTTAAAACCAACATTCCTCCTGAGTGAAATAGAAATGTGGCTGCGTTTTCAGAAAAAAAGTAATAAATCCATCAAGAGATCCCAGTATCAGCCTTGCCTCTATTTTCCCCCAGGGTAGCCATGCTTCACTGCCTAAGCAGAAAGTCTGGTGGGTAGAAAGCATCCTGTCATTTCCAGGCAGCCCAGATAAAGGCTGGGGCTCAGAGATAAGAGAATTGCAAGGCGGGAAAGTGGGACACCCAGTGGGTCTCACAAATCCAAATGTATATCCATACATCCATCTGTATCCCACCCACCATACCAAGCTGTAAAGAAGCCAACTTTGGCTTTTGTTCAGCTCTCTGAAAACTATGGTCCCCCACTGCCATGTACACTTCCACCCAGGCTCAGCCCAAATTTCTCAATAGTTCAGTGGGTGGGAGAGAAGCTACTTCTCATTCGAAGCATAGAAATACTGCCTAGTTTTAAAGTCTGCATTGAGAAATCTGCCATAATTTGAATGGACTTGCCTTGGTAGAATAATGCCTGTTTTTCTCTTACTGTTCTTAGCATTTTCTCATTATGTTATGTTTCTGAGGTTTTGATTACGATGTCATGGCAAATCTCATTGCTGGTTGAGGTTATTTGGTGTTCTATAAGCTCTTTGTACCTGAAAAGTAATTTCTCTTTTTAGATTTGGGAAATTTTCTTGCATGATTTTAGTGAATAAATTCTTTATTGCTTTGGTGAAGTCTTCTGCTCTTTCTCCCAGACCCATAACTCTGAGACTGGTTCTCTTTGAATCTTCCATCACCTGTTCTATCCAGCTACTTTGCTCATTTCTAATTTTGGAGTCATGCCTAATTATAGCATTTGTTTTCTCAGCCTTGTATTCAAGGTCTGAAATTTTGTTCTCACAATATCTGAGTTGCCTTCCCATGCTATCACATATTTTTCATATCGTGAATTTCAGCTAGATTTCTTTTCAAAATTTCCACTTCTCTATAAAAATGTTTCTTCATATCTTGCATTTTGTTGTTTATTTCAGCCAACTTTTGGCGGCTGCTATGTGCTCAGTGAGCTTTGTATCCATGAGGACCACTATTCATTTAGTAAGTTCCTCTTTAAACCCACTGATCAACACTTGCACTTCTTTGAGAATACCTTGCTTAAAATGGTTGTTCAACTCATTTATTTGCTTTTTGACTTCCTTCCCTATGAGTTCCACTATTTCAGGGCCCACATCATTAATTTCTGGGGTTTCAAGCATGACTGTGGGTGTCTTATTGCCTTGTCTTCTTCCCATGTTTCTAAGGACTTCACTTTAAAGACCTAGCTGAGAGGTTTCTTTGAATGAGTATGAGGGTGTGTGGGGGAAGCCTAAATTCTTCCATGTTCTATGCTGGAAGTACGCAGTGACGGTGGACCTAACTGCCTGATGACTTCTGAGGTGTCATGATTACCCCTTAGATCCCCTCAGTGAAACTCTCCTGCCTCTCCGGGTTTCTATTACCCAAGGGCAGGGCTCTCCATCCTCTGCGGTGCTCCCACTACACCCGGCCTTTCAGAAGATCTGTGGCCCTTCTCTCCCCAACTGTTACTTGTGCCAGTTTTTTCCCTAGGCACTGTTTAAGTGAACCCAAGTCCCTGATGCACATTATTCTAAGCTTTCTTTTACTCTCATCAGTTCAGTCCTGGGCTCTTTTAAAAAATGGCTCGTGCTTACATCATTGCCTGTTAGGGCTGCGGAGTGCTGCGGCTGATCTAGGCTACAGGAGGTCTTTTCTAGGGGAAGCTTGCAGTGCATTTGTAATATGCACTACCCACAGGCTTGTTTTTAGAGGCTGGAGCACCAGCTGCTGTCAATTCCCACTTCTGCTGGATCCACACTTACCTTGGTCTAAGGTTCTGGACTTCACACTTCCCTCCACCTGTGGATGCCAGCAGCTCAGGGCCACACTCTATTGGCTGCTATTTTCTTCCACTTCCAATGTTTTCAGGATTTCTGACGTTCCTGTGGCCTTCTTTCAGTTGTTGTGGCACTCCTCATCTAGCTCGATTAGAGGTTCCAGACTCCAAGCCGGGTTTCCTCTGTCTGTGGATGCTGGCAGCTCTCAGCTGCTTGCAGTCAGCCTGGGGTGGCATCCTAAGCTACTGTTTTTTATCCCCATTTACCAGTGGTCCTTCAGGATTTCTGATATTCCCCTGGCCTCCCTTCAATTGTTGGGGTGCTCTTTCCTGTCATAGGTACATTGAACAGGTGTTTTTTTGACTATATTCTCAACTTTTTAAGTGGTTCCAGGAAGAGACACTGTGCAGCTCTGTTACTTGGTCACCATCTTGACCGGAAATCTCAGCCTACTTTTAAATAGTGCTCAAGTATCTTTCCCAGAAACTTTCCCGACCACGTGGTTTCTCTGAAGCAAGAGAGTACGCACCTCAAAGTTAAAAAGTGAAGAATGAAAAATTGAGCTCTTTACACTCAAATCCTCTGGTATCCCACTTCTGTGAGGAAAAGAAGCTGGCTCCCAACCTTAATACATCAGTCATCTGAACTGAAATTAGGTGGCTAGTTAGAAATACTGAATTCGTAAGAGATCATCAGTCTTACAGTTCTGAATTCCTCTTGATGGCATTATTACCTCTTCAGTCTGGATTCCTTTGTCATTCTTTGGCTCATCTCTTCTTCCTCCCTTTTCCCCAAGCCTCCCTTCATCTCCAACATTCCCTTCTTTGAGAAGCTCCTTATTGTCCCCAGCCACAAATTCCCTCTTCCTTCCTGCCTCCACACCATTTAATTTTCAACTCTATTTGGTAAAGCTGTCATCTTCTTTGGACTCTATTGTTTGCTCATTCTTTTCTTTCCTTTGTAAGGCAAAGATACTTGTCTGTGCTTCTTACAGCATCTAGCATAGGGCTTTCCACAGAGGTGCTCAGCCGATAGCACCTGAAATCAAACTTGTTCAATAAAGAAAATTTAGCTCAGGCTTAAAAGGCAGAAGACTTATCAAATGATGAGTGAATGGATTAACAAAATACGGTAGATCCATACAAAGAGACATACTGAAGCCAACTGCAACACGTATAAACCACAAAGACATTATTCTAGGTGAAAGAATCCAGTTAGAAAAGAGCACATTTTGAAAGAAGACTACATACTATGTAATTGTATTTAAATGAAATATCCAGAATATGAATTCTCAGAGATAGCAGATCAGTGGCTGCGTACAGCTACTGGTGGGTGGGAAGGAATGGGGTATGACTGTATGAGTCTGCTTGGGCTGCAAATTAAGTAGCTTAAAAAACAGCTTATTATTACCCAGCTCTGGAGGCTTAGAGTCCAAGATCATGGCAGAGCCACGGCCCCTCCAAAGGCACAAAGGAAGGATCTAGTCCAGGTCTCTCCTACCTTCTCAGCCTCTTGGCTTGTGGGCCCACAACTCAGATCTCTATGTGGTATATTCTCCCTGCGCATACTTCCTCTTTCTGTGAGGACTGTTGCCATATCAGACTAGTGGCCTGCCTTATCCCAGCATGACTTTATCTTAACAAAATACAACTACAGCTCAGTATACAGATAAAGTTACAGGGATCAGGACTCCAAGAGATGAATTTGTGACGACACAAACAATCCATAACACTGCTAACAGTTTCTCTGTCTGGAGTAATGAAAATGTTCTAAAGTTAGATTATAGTTGTATTACTCCATAACTATACTAAAACACATCAAATTGTGTACTTTAAATGGGTGAACTCTATGGTGTATACATTTATCCAATACAGTAGCTTGGACCAAAAAAAGGAGAGAGGGTGTGGGGCAGTTTGGGTTTAAAGAGTTTGCCCTTGGGTAAGAGTTTGTGAAAATAGGATCTATCAACTAAGAAGGTAGATACAAACTGGAAGATAAGCCCAAAGCAATTCTCTTTTATTTGCAATATTACCTATAAATTCCTTCTGAGCCATTGATTTACAGCCATCAATTTACTGGTCTGAAGCACTTTCGAAAGAATGCAAGTGTTACTCATTACAGGGCGTTTGTAAAAATTTTGGAAGGAGCAATTAGAAACAACTGGAATGCCCACTGATAAAGAATGATTAAATTAATCATGGCATCTGGATGAAGAATGTACAGAGATACATTAGAAATGAGAAACAACCGGCATGCCCACTGATAAAGAATGATTAATTAACCATGGCAACTGAATGATGAATGTACAGAGATTCATTATGCTATTCTCTTTGCTTTCTACATTGGCTAATTTTTCATTATAAGAAATTTTAAGAGTTAATCATGGCAAATACATACAAAGTAACATCATATAGCCAGTAGAAATGTTACAATAAAAGTGTATGAAATGTAGCCATAATATACTCTCTACTCAGCCATATAAATGTAAAATGTTCCTGCCTTTGGGAGGTACATGTAGAGTAGGAGATAAAATAGGTCAAAAATTTAAAATCTGTAAGCCACATGATCACATATCGATCCTGCAGAAATACTTGGAAATGTAAGGACACGACATTAGCCTATTACTGCAGCATTATTTGTAATAACAAGAAGCAGAAACCTAACTGTCACCATTAAAAATCCTATGTCACCATTAAAAAGAAATATTCCCACAAATGTGCTAAAGATACTGAAGACAAATAATAAAAGTGAAACATAAAATAGTACATAAAGTATGAATCCACTGATTCTAAAACTGTAAGATTTTTCTGAAGTTTTTTCCTGAGAATCTTCAAACATCCCAAAAAAAGTCAAGGCATGAATATTTAAGTGTTTTAGATAGTTCTCTTGCTATATTTTCAAGAAATAAAAAAAAGTTTTAAAAAACCCCAAAAAACAAATACAGAGGTGAAGGAATGGCTCGACGGTTACAGCGCTGAGTACCCAAGTTCGATTCCCCAGCACCATGTAAGCTGGGCATGGTGGTGCACGCCTGTAACCCCAGAACTCAAGAAGCTAAGGCAGAAGATGGCCTTGAGTCCAAGGCCATCCTGGATTCCATAGTGAGTTCAAGGCTAGCCTGGGCGACAGAGCAAAACCCTGTCTCAAGAAAATATATATAGATATATTAGTCCTATGAGTAAATTTACATTTGGGTCAATACATACAGTTTTTTAAAAATCCACATAAAACATCCAGTTCATGGTAAACACTGGATGCTAGTAGCTCCTGTTACCTTAACAAAAATACCCTGGTTGATAAGGGGATTTTCAACCTCAAGAACCACCCTGACTTCTGCTAAAGTCCACCTGAGGCCACCAACGTAGTTGACAGCTTCCCCCCATTCATTTCACTCTGAGATTCTGCTGAAGCACCATCAGAATAAAAAATCAGAGACAAAAGAAAACTGGACATCCTTCCTGGCTGCTCCAGCAGCCTGGCCACGGGCCCCTGGAAGGAGACAGAGCCGGAACCTGGGAGCCAATCCTGACCTCCTTATCGGACAGTGCAGGGCTTTGTTAAGGGAAGGCCAGTGCCAGATCATGCAGGCACAGAAAAGAGGTATATGGAGAACCCCATTAATGCATTCTGGAGGTAGAGTTCCATCAAACTGGGCATGGCTACCACACAGGAGTTTCCTCCCAGGACATCAGATTTAGGGTCAATTCTTCTTAATTACATCTGGAAGCTAACTCAGGGGAATTCCCTCTTACATCATTCTTAAATGTTTTTCCGATCCTACAAAATACAAATGACTATTTATAGCTGTTTCCCAGGGCAGCAGGCACTGTATAAGTGCTTAAGGATATTACATTATTGAATTCACAGAACATCCTATGTGGCGGCCCCTGTTATTATTCCCGTGATATGGATGAGGAAATTGACTCTTGGAGGTGAAATGATGTGGCAAAACTCGAGCCAGTCTCTGGACACGCACTTGCCCGGCTTCCACCACTCTTACGGTAACATTCAAATTCTAGCCAGGGCTATGGAAGATGGAAGGAAAGGGGGCAAAGATGACAGAACGATGGAGAAGTCATCTACTGTCAACCAAAGAAGAGCTTAGAGTCCATAAGCCAGGACAGGTATCCAGAGGCAACCTGACACCCTGCTGTGCAGTTGGAAATCAAACACACCTGTCTTACATCTTGACGCTGCCATTCCCACTCGGGTGACTTTGAGCCAGTCATGCTGTTACAGGCTGCTCAAGGCCATATCATTAAGGTCTTTTAGCTTGCTGCTTAGCCAAAGCAAAGCAGGCCACTTATTAGGATAAACAGAAAAAAGGTTTATTCAAAGCTAACTTTCGGAGAGATGGTGAAAGGATTCATCCAAAATTGCCAATCTCTCCCCACTGCCTCAGTATACAAGAGACCTTTATATAGCAGGCAGGGAGGAAGTGGGAACAGAGGACTTATGATTCAAGTTTAAAAAGACTGCATTTTATTTACGGAAAATTCAAAGTCTGTTGCTGGATGAGGGCGGGACTGCCAGCTCTCTTGGTGGGGTCTCAAGTCTCCCACACTGGCTTATCTGTGCACATGGTATTACCCCTCTCCTTTGTTGCCGCCCCACCCTAGAAGCCCATAGCCTGCTTGAGGAAGGAGAGGAGATTTTTCAGGAGGTTACAGGCTTTCAAATCACACGTGCAGATGCCAGCTGTTGAAGCCCTGGGATGGAGGGCCAGGGCACGGAGCACTTTTTCTTAAGTCTGAAACAAGTCCTTGAAAAATATGACTTTCAAGTTTAAAATGCTACCATTGTGTTCCTAACAACACTGCTCTGCACTTCTGGTTCTCTACCTGTCACACAGGGCTAACATAGGTATCTATACCTCATAGAGTGGTCATGATCATTCAATTAGAAGAACCACATGAAGATTATAGTGAAGTGACTGACGTACAGACACCTGCTATGTTTTGGCCATTTCTAGTATTGGCATCATTATTAATTCCTGACAATCGTCCTAGTTATTCTCAGCCAAACGTCCCATGAGGGCAGGCGAGGCATCAGAGGACGTGACCCGGAACTTAGGAAATGTTAACAAGCAATAACCACATAAATTATTTCTCAATGTACTTTTTTCTTGTCATGCTTTGCATCACCAAGAAACGTTGGGTTTTTCTTATAAAGCAACAATATCACATGTTCCAGGAATGAGAATGTGGACTCCTTTTGGGAAGAGAAGGTGCATTTTTCAGCCTGTAACACCCTGCACTGAAAGTATGAATTTTTCTAATTTATGTGAAGGGGTACAATATAGCAAGAGACAGGCAAACCTGAGTTTAACTCCTTGCTCTGCCTGACAGTGGGTAAATTATTTGAATTTCTTGTGCCTAAATCTCTTATTTCTAAAATAAGGAAACATAGTAATATCTCTTCCAAAGGGTACCATGAAGATTAAATAAGATATTGTGAGAAGAGCTTTTGCTTAGAGTCCAGCTCTCAGTAAATACTGATTACTATGATGAGTATTATTATGAATCAGATGAATTACTATGTATTGTAGTTTGGATCTAGAGTGTCCCCCAAAGGTCTCAGTACCTAGGGATACTGTGTAATGTTAGGAGGTGGGACCTGGCAGGAAGGCGTGGATTCTTGGGACTTGACCTGGAGGGGTATGTGCTGATTCCATCCTTCCTCCCAGACTTGGCTCTGTTCCAGAACGCTATGAGGATCTCTTTCTACTATGAAGGATTGGCTCCAGCTCTGGCCCTAGCTGTGGCCCCACCATGTGATTCCCCCATTTTCCAGCTGCCTACCCATAAATAGACTGTCACTTTCTGAAACTCTAAGCTAAAATAATTCTTTCCTTGCTAAAGTCGTGGATGTTGGCTATGGAGTTACAGCAATGAAAAAATAAGACACTATGAGTATTATTAGTCTTCAGATATATTATTATGAATCAGTGAGTTTCACTATGAATCAAATGAAGAAGTAAAACTTAGAAGCCAAGTGACATGTGGCCAAAGACCACATGGCAAGGATGTATCTGGGCTTAGAATCAAGGATCCCTCTTGGCGCCCAAGTCCAGGGCTATTTTAGTACATACACCTGGGTGTTTGCAGCTCACTGACCATGACCATCATAATTAATACAGTTAGGCTTATTTTCATTTTGAATGCCCTTAGATACACAGGGCAATGATGTAGCTACAACCAGAGGCAGAACTTACACACGGACCCTACCCTAAGAAAGTAACTTAGAAGTAATGCCATCGTAGTCCATTCAGACTGCCTAACAAAATGTCACATACTGAACAGAAATTTATTCCTCATAGCACTAGAGGCTGAGAAATCCAGGATCAAGGCATCAGATTTGGTGTCTGGTGAAAGCCCACTTAACTGCTTGAGAGAGAATACTTCTAGCTGCATCTTCACACGGTAGAAGGGGGAAGGTAGCTCCCTAGCATCTTTTTACAAAAACACTTTATCCTATTGGGGCAGAGCTTGCGTAACCTGATCATGGCCCTAAGCTCCCACCTCCTAATGCTATCACCTTGGGGGTTAGGATTTCAACATATGGAAATAAATAAGACAAAACAATTGAGCCTGTTGCAATTAGAGGCCCAGCTTATGGAGGGATGTGGTTGAGAACTTGGCTTATACAAAGACTGAACCAGGCTATCTTACAATCCATTTGTTGTGCAACTCCAGGGGTTCTGCACAGCATGGGAACTGTAAATGAAAATGAAAAAAGTCTCAATCTACAAAGCCACAGATGGAAACTACATCTCAAACGGAACCCCCAGACCTCTCTAGGGCAAGGTATCTAGCAGAGCACGTGGAATTTAAATTTGTTTATAAGCTCATTGCCCTCAATGCAGCAGGGCTAATTCCATTCTTGATGCTTCCAAAAAAATGTCTGAAGAAAACTTCAGACATCCACAGTAGCTCTCATCAAATTCTGGTGTCCCCACCCACCCATCCAACCGTTCCTTTGGCGGCGGCAGCTTCCCTGGGTTAACTGATCTTAGCAGGAGGGACTGGGGAGCTCAGCTGCGTGCAAGGTTTGGAAAAACATTTTCAATGCTTCAGATCTGCCAAAGACTTGGTTAAAGAAGGATATCCTTTAATTTCTTAAACCATGTGTATTTTTAAGTGAAATGTAATACATATGCCTGTGACTCATTTCAATGCAACTCAGGGAAGCATGGTTTACTAAGAGCACTGGGATATCATCTAAGCCTTTCTAAGCTTCTCTGTGACCCAGGAAATTGACTTTTTCCAACAACAAAATAAGCCCCTGACAAGAGAGGTCAAAGAGAGTTGTTCTTTATCCTACGTAAGATGTTAAAATCTACTCCTGACCTAAAGGAAGCTGGGCACGAAATGGGTATCAAAAGGCACATTGAGGCCTAAGGGAGGTTCAGGGTTTTGCTACATAATAACTCAGTACTTCTAGCAGACTTGGAAGAGAAGGACAGAAATAAGATCTGGTAACGAATCCAGCCTGGCTGCTGCTGAAAAGAATTCCTGCCCGGTAATTCTCCCCCATCCAGGTTCCTGAGCATTATACAATCCAAATAGGGTTGAAGGAAAAAAAAATTAGAGAGCTAGAGTACTGAAATAACATTTGTGGCTAAATTTCTAGGAGAACAAAAGAAATCTCCTTTCTTATAATATCTCTGAGATATCAAAATTAAAGTTAAAAGTAAGGGTAGGTATTAAAATCTGTAAATCTCTAAATGCCCAAATTCTGCCTTGATAATGAAAATGAATGTTTCTCATGAGGCCCAGGAACAGAAAAACATAGAAGAAAACAAATATCCATTCTTACTAGCTAGACTTGTACAAACAAGACCTTTCTTTGGCTGATGGAGTTGGAGCCCAACAAATAGAGTAAGAGCTAACGACACTTCTCCACTTCTGAGCCCCAACTTAAATCTTACCATCATTTGGACTCAAGGGAGGAGAGCAGGCTGAAGAGATGTGAGACTAAGAATGTGTCTTGGAGACTGGCAGAAAGAAGTACTTGGCCAAAGGTCTTCTGAGCAAATGCCCACTTGTTGAACTGCTTATTGCCTTTAAAGGTGACCTTATAAAACGGTTATCCTACTGACTACTAGAGTGATCCTGCGAGCATCCTGGGAGCAGGCTGAGCAGGTCACTGTGCCCTCTCTAGTGAAAAAGC
>PVKB01008815.1:0-12893 GCA_004027205.1 Ctenodactylus gundi | reverse complement strand
CCCCGCCACTGTCCTGCTAGATAAGCTCCCGTCGTAGACCCAGTTAGCTTTTCCGTGTTATTTCGACCCAAGGAGTGAGGTGGACGTTACCGGGTCCTTCACTTAGAAGGCACAAATTCGTAAGGGATTTGCCAGGAAACACCAAGCTGGGCCTGTGGAAATCTGCATTGAGATTCCTTTACTTTCTTGCTGTGTGTCTCATTGAGCCCATGCACCTCTCTGATCCACAGCTTTCTTCCAGAATGGAGGCTGCAGGGAATTTGGAGGAATTTATGCTAACATGATGATCTGCAAACTTTGCAGCTCCTTTGAGCAGCGATCTTCCTATTTGCAAGTGGAGGTGATGACAAAGGCTCTACATAGATCTTGAGTAGGAACAGCTTCAGTGCGGCCTAAAAGAAGTTTGCAGCATGGGTCTGTGACCACTTCCCTTGCCAGTGTCGCACCTTCAGCACACAACCCAGTGAATTGCTGAACCCCCTTATCCCCAGCTCCCTTGGGGCTCTGCCCCCTCTGGCCCAGGCCTCTTGGTTGCAAAGTTGCTTTTATCCCAGCATGTGGCAGGACTAAAGCAAAGTGGAACCTGGGTAGGACCCTGACCAGTCTGCTGGCTCTGCATCTCTTGAGGGAGGACTCTCCCGGTCAGCATTGATTTTTGTGGTGCTGGGACCTGGCTGGAGCCTAGCTTTCCTGAATGACTGCTTTGTTTGCCTTCTGCTACAGAGTTGGGGGTGGTGAATGCTGGGCTTCAAAGACAGACAGGTGCAATTTTGTTTTGCTGCTAGGTCGGGGCAAGACTCATGGGAGACAGCAAAAGTAGGAAAAGGATTTTAATCCAGCAAAAGTAGGAAAGGGATTTTAATCCTGGCTGGGGAGTAACTGTTGCAGCTCGTCTAGGAACTTTATACACTGTTTAATGTTCATTTAACACATTTTATACACTGTTTAAATTTTATAGTAGTTGTTATTTTAATAGTCTACACTGTTTTCAGAATCATAGTCGAGAATGAACAGACCCTTCATCCCAGCTGCTGACCTATTTGCAGTGTCCCTGGGAAAGCTAAGACCTGTGCTTAGGGGCTAGACTGGGGTGGTTTTGAAGCACTATCAGCTCTGATTGTCTGGCTTTTGCTCTTGCTCTTTCTCTTTTTTTCTTTCTAATTTGGGGTGAACCCAGGGCCTTGACACTGAGCTAACATCCTTAACCTTTATTTTATGCTGAGACAGAGTGTTGCTGAGTCATTCTTGCTCAGGTTGAACTTGAACCTGTGATCCTCCTGTCTCCGCATGTGCTTGACTTCTTACATGTAAGACCCCATTTAACATAGTCCCATGAGGGCACAGGGGTGACATAAAGCAGCCTATCTCTCTCAGAGAGCAACTCTATCTCCCAAGTGCCTGCAGTTTCTACTCAGATTTTAGATGGTTATTCAGTGGTCTTTGAGGACATTGGTTGTTCCCTTGGTGTACCATTGAAGCTATCTTTTGAGCAGCTGTTCTGTAGCAGACATCATTCCAGCCATCAGAGACATGGCAGTGAATGAAGCAATGAAAAATTCCTCCCCTCGTAGAGCTTACACTTGCCAGGGGAAGATAGGCAGTAAACATTTACATGTGTAAATACAGCATTTGGAAGGTGAGTTGGAGGAGTGTAAAGCAAGGTCCAGTAATAGATCATGGGGTGGTGGGAGAAGTTACAGTGTTGGGAAGAGTGGTCGGGGAAGCCTTACTGACGGGGTGAGTAGAGACCTAGAAGAGGTAAGCGAGTCAGAATAGAATCAGGGGATACGCTGGAAGTGGACCAGGGAGTTCATGGGCCTGTATACTCCTTACAATCCATGTTTTTAGAGGTAACACCCCTTTATGTTAGAATAAGAATGTATGAGTTGGTAGGCTTTGGGTTGCTCTTGCTTCCCCACCCCAACACACCTGTTCACCCTGGTTCTGTTTCTCCCGCTCCAAAGAGACCAGCATGCTACGCTTCTTGGTGCCACGTCTGCTTTGCCTCCAGGGCAGGACTGCCCCATACTCCTTGGCAGCAGCCCTGCCTAGTCCCATTCTAAACCCAGACATCCACTACAGCCAGCTCTTCATCAGTAATGAGTGGCAAGATGCTGTCATCAAGAAGACACTCCCCCATGGTCAACCCTACCACAGGGGAGGTCATTGGGCATATGGCTGAAGGGGACCAGGCTGATGTGGACTTGGCTGTGAAGGCAGCCTGGGAAGCCTTCCACCTGGGATCACCATGGTGCCGCATGGATGCCTCTGAGCAGGGCTGGCTGTTGAACATCCTGGCCGACCTAGTAGAATGGGATTGAGTCTACTTGGCCTCACTGGAGACCTTGGACAATGGGAAGCCTTTCCAAGAGTCTTATGCCTTGGACTTGGTTGAGGTTATAAAGGTATACTGCTACTTTGATGGCTGGGCTGACAAATGGCATGGCAAGACCATCCCCATGGATGGTGAGCATTTCTGCTTCACCCAGCATGAGCCTGTAGGTGTCTGTGGCCAGATAATCCCATGGAACTTCCCCTTGGTCATTCAGGGCTGGATGCTTGCCCCTCCGCTCGCCACAGGCAACACTGTGGTTATGAAAGTCGCTGAGCAGACTTCCCTTTCTGTCCTGTACATAGCTTCCCTCATTAAGGAGGCAGGCTTTCCCCCTGGGGTGGTGAACATCATCACCCCACGGCAGGAGGAGCCATCGCCCAGCATATGGATGTTCATAACGTCGTCTTCACTGGCTCGACCAAGGTGGGTCACCTGATCCAGAAGGCAGCTGCTGATTCCAACCTCAAAAGAGTCACTCCGGAGCTGGGTGGGAAAAGCCCCAGCATAGTACTGGCTGATGGCTGACATGGGTCATGCTGTGGACCAGTGTCACAAAGCCCTCTTTTCCAACATGGGACAGTGCTGCTGTGCCGGTTCCCGGACCTTCATTGACGAATCTGTCTATGATGAATTTCTTGAGAGAGCTGTGGAGAAAGCCAAGCAGCGGAAGTTGGAGATCTCTTTGAGCTGGACACCCAGCAGGGGCCCCAGGTGAACAAGGAGCAGTTGGAACAAATCCTGAGCTACATCTGGCTTGGCCAGAAGGAGGGGGCAAAGCTTCTTTGTGGCAGGGAACGTTTTGGGGAACAAGGTTTGTTCATCCAGCCCACAGTCCTTGGTGGTGTGCAAGATGACATGAGGATCACCAAGGAAGAGATCTTTGGGCCTGTGCAGCCCCTGTTCAAGTTCAAGAAGACTGATGAGGTGATTGAGAGGGCCAATGACACCAGGTATGGCCTGGCTGATGCTGTGTTCACCCAGGATCTGGACAAAGCAATATACTTCACCCAGGCACTCTAGACTGAAACCATGTGGGTGAACACCTACAATGTTGTGACCTGACACTCACCATTTGGAGGCTTTAAGGAGTCTGGCAATGGGTGGGAGCTAGGGGAAGATGGGCTTAAGGCCTACACAGAGATAAAGATGGTCACCATCACGGTTCCTCAGAAGAACTCATGAAAACAGCCCATGAAGGCCTAAGGTCTTGTCTCAGGCTAGCCACTGCACAACCAAGACCAGAGGTGATCACATGATTTTTAGCCCTTTGTTTGCTCCAAGTGAATTCTTACATAGACCCTGACAAATTAAAGCAGTCAAAACAGCTGTTCCACTAGAAGCAGAGATGGTAGCTGGGCTTAGAGTCCTACTCACCTACTTCCCAGCTTATGCCCTTGATTACTTTTTTAAAACCTTAGAAGTCTGTGGGTGACCAATTAAAAAACACTGATCAGATGGACAATTACTTTTAGTCCTTCCTGTTCTTCCAGGAACTTTCTAGTGGATTAACTAATGGCTTGGTGGATGGATTCCACAGAAAAGGAATAAAGTACATGGTGCAACACGAGTGAACCTTGAAAACATGCTAAGTGAAAAAGCCAGACATATAAGGTCACATATTTTATGATCCCATTTATATAAAACAAAAGACTAGGCAAATCCATAGAGATAGAAAGTTTACTAGTGACTAGAAAGGACTTGGGGAGGAGGGAATGAGGTTCATAGATAGGAGACTTTGGAGGGGGGGTGTTGAAAATCTTCTGGAATTGAACAGTGATGATGGTTGCATTTTAAGTGTATTAAAAACTATTGAATTGTACACTTTGATCATGGTATGTAAATTCATTTTACTTAGAAGTCAATAACCTCACACAATATTAACAAATTCATTTGTCTCAGTATTTTCTTGCTGCTGAACATTTTAGAGTCTTCGGGCTAGAAGTGATCTACTTACCTCATCAGCCCCTAGCCAGGTATAAAAATCCCCCCGCCCCCACAATGTTTCTATTCTTGTTTTTGTTTTCTCTTGGATCTTGATAAAGTCTAATTTTAGGACCCAAAGAGAAGAGCTCTGGGTCTTGCTCAGAGCCCGCCCATCTCATTTTTAGGCTTCCACTAACATTGTTCTCCCTAACCCCTAGCAACCACACAAGCCTAGCTAGCCTTCTAGACTTGCTGAAGCGCTCCAGAGTTCACTATGTTTGTCGCCAGTCTTGATGCTTTCATTCTCCTGTGAGGATCAAGGTAAATCCAAACCAGCCAGGCCAAAGTCAGAGGCAGAATGCTGAGCCCGTCTCTTCTCTCGTCTCCCATCTTCCTAAACCATGTTGCTGACAAGTGACTGTATAATTAAGTCCGTTTGTTCTGTTGAGCAGACACCCCATGATCACTTGCACATTTCAGCATGAAGATAATTTTGTTTATTACTTCGGTTTGGCTGAAACTGCTGCTTGTGGGTTAAGGGTCTACTTGGTTCCCTCATCTCCCATCCTAGGACACGCTTCCTACACAGCTGTCTAAGACTGAGGTAACCCTGACTCTTCCAACGTGTGCCTTCTATCTCTTTCCTGGAGGTGTTGGCAGCTCTGCTGTGCAGTAATGAAGGGATCCTGTGAGCGGACAGGCTAGGGAGATGGGAGGAGGGGTGCTGGCAGGTACACACACCACCACATGTTTTTAAAAATTCTGTCCTTATTGGATTTTTAATCATTCTAAACCAGAGAAGAAGTTGTAAAAGTGTCCCACTGTGAATCCTGCTATGGATGAGGTAATCTTCAAAGTCCTTTATAGGGGTCCCTAATTCTAAAACTGAGGACTCAGATAGTTGATTTGTAATCAGCCTAGCCCTCATGGTCCCTCTCCACTCATTTTACTCTGCGTGCAAAGAGACTAAAATTAAAAATCTTGAAATTTTCTGAGTGAAAATCTGTGTGCAGGGAGTTTCGCTGAGTATCATCGTCATTCAGCCCAGACATGGCTCATGAGAGATGGTAGGTGCTGGGATTCCAGCCCATCCATCCGACAGTCTTCCCCGTGATCTTACTTGGCCAAGTGTAATGCACATACACATCACTGAAAACTTACCTTACTCCTTTAAGGCAAGGAGTAGAGTTACCCATTATTTTACCCCTCCAAACGAGGAAATGGAAGCTGAGAGGTTTAATAAGCAGCTCATTTGGGATCAGGTCCCCCTGAGCATCCTCTAGGGCCAAAAAGAGGGCAGCCCATCAGGTCAGACCTCAAGCGCAAAGAACCCACAGCAACACCGCAGAGGCCCAACTAGCTGCAGCCAGCGGGGCTGCTGCTCAGTCTTGCGGCTTCTCTGCGTCGGATCTAAGGCCACACTCAAGAACTGCCTTTGGATTGGCTCCATTCGGGGTGTGAGGCTGACCTCTGCTGGACATCTTCTTAATTAATTTGCTCAGATAATTCACTGGTTTTAGGAGCAGGGGTGGGGGAGAGGCAGATCTGCTGCCTTGAGGGAAAGAGAATTGAATGAAACAACGGTCTCTGCCCTTGGGGAGCTCCCAATCCAGCAGGCAAGACGATTACAGAAAGTGCAACGACCAGCAGAGGTACAGAGGCCAGGGGGTCGGGAGAGGAAGGAAGGAACAGTGCTGAAGGACCCCCCGGGGCCACCTCGCTTGGTGCTCCCCCCTGCCCTGACGGCACATCACGTTGCGCTGGGTGAGCCGGGAGCCCTGCAGCAGAGCCTGGACTCCCTCGTGGGCTTCCTCCCCTACTGCAGGCTGCTGTCTCCCCCAGCCCCAGGGCACCGCCCTGCAGGAATGAGGCTCTGATCCTGCTGGATGAGGGGACATCAGGCAACGGGAGGAAGCCCGTGAGAAAGCGGGGAGGAGGAGGGGTTGGCAGGCTGTTCCCTGGGGAAGGGTAGGGTGGAGAGGTAGGCAGGGGCTGGCTTGCTGAGGAGCCGGTTCATCCCTGAGGAAGCTCACACTTGCCTCCGATGAAAAGCCCTGAGAGTCCCTGGGGAAAGGGACAGAGTCATACTCAGTTTCTAAAGGTGGTTTTGCTTCCATGTGGAAGGTAGATTGAGGGGGACAGCTTGAGAGCTGGCACTGTGATGCTGGTATGAATAGCGCGTGGAGGTGGTGGGAGAAGCTGGAAACCCAAGAGGTGGGGTGGTGACAGGCGGACAGACTCGGTAAGAGGACACAGAAGGTGGGGTAACCTCATGTTTCTGGCCGCATGGAGGTGGTGTTAACCACTACAGGGCTAGAGGAGCCAGTTTAAGGATAAGGAGGTGAGTTTACTTATTTGTTTATTCAGCACATTTTATTCAGTGTTGACTATGCGCTAAGAACTATTCTAGGTGCTGGGGATACTTCAGGGAACTAAACAAAAACCCTGTACATCCTACTGACGGAGGAAGTAGACCATAAACAAAACACCTGACCTATATTGTCCTGCAGAATCCACGGGGGAATTGCTTCCAGAACCCCTGTCAGAAGCAAAATCCTCATGCTCAAGTCCCTATATAAAATGGTGCAGTATCTGCTTAGAAGCTTTGCACATCCTCCCATGTACTTTAAATAATCTCCAGACTACTTATAATACCTAATATGATGCAAAAGCTATGTAAATAATTCTTTATTGACTAATAAATAAAGACAAGAAAAAAGTCTTTACATGTTTAGTACAAACACAATTTGCAATTTTCTTACCCCTGATAGTTTTGATCCATGGTTGGTTGAATGACCTTCAGATACAGAGGCCGACTGCATTGAGTCCGCCAGCTGGTTAAGAATGTAATGGAGAAAAATCCTGCTGGGAAGGGGAATAGGAACTGTAGGGGGAGTGGGGATAGGGCTGTGATTTTTAATCAGGAGCTCTGAGACAGTCTCGTTGAAAACATGGCAAAGGCTGGAGCACGTCTGGGAACGCAAAGAACACATGCAGCCAGGCTGCTGTGGGAGGGGACAAGGGGAGAGGCAAGACAGGGCACTAGGGAGACAGGGCAACAGGGCAGCTGGACTACTTTGAGGGTCAGGGCTGTTTGTGTGTGTGTGTGTGTTGTTTTGTTCTGTATTCTAGACTGGTCCTGAACTCACTGTGTAGCCCAGCGTGGCCTCCACTCACACCATTCTCCTGTCTCAGCTGAGGCTTTTCTCTGAATGAAGAAGGAGCCCATGGGGGTGGGAGGGCAGTTCTCAGCTGAGCTGCATGAGCTTTGAAAGGATCCCTAGGGCTGGCTGTGCTGAGAACTGAATGTAGAGACAGCAAGAAGAGCTCAGCCTTGTTACTGTCAATATCAAGGCGAGGGCAAAGAGCGAGAATTACATAAAAGGTGTAAGGCAGAAGCACCCTAGGGACAGGAGGAGGGCCTGGGCGAGCCAAGGAAGGCGAGCTTCCCACAGAGAGGGAAATCCCAGGTCCCAAGACATCAAGGAAGCGAGGCACTGAGGAGCGCCCCCTGCCTGTAGTAACAAGGCAGTCCCCAGAGCAACGACATTGCCATCGGTTGAGAGCACTAGGAGTCGCCCCATACTGCAGTCAGTAATCTGTGCCTTAGTCCTAGAGCAAGGAAGATTTTCCAAGGAAACCAGAAGTCATTGTTAGGAGGCCTTTGAGAGTCTCTCATGTCCCCACTTCACCAAGAAGTGGGCCAAGTAACTCCCTTCAAGCTCAGTGGGGACAGAATGTAACCTCTTGGCTCCCAGTCAAACATTCTTCCCATTGTGATATAGTGTAATGTTTGTCAGCTGCCACAAATGTATCTCTAAATTTGAGGGGTTCAAAACAATAATTTATTCCTTGCTTATATAAATCTCAGGAATCTGACTGGCATTTTTCTTCCACGTGGAATTCTGGGGGCACCGTTTCCTTCCATCTCATGGCTCCACCATCCACACGGGTTTGTTATCACCTGTGTATGTTCCTTTGAGAAGAGAATAAAAATGGCAGAGACTTTCACCAGAATAAATGCACATGTGCACATTCATGCAAAGTTTTGTATCTTTTTAAAAGATTCACAGAACGTGTAAATTCATCTGTAGAATCCCAAGGGGCACTGGGGATCCAAAGGCCTGGGTTTAAAAAAAAAAAAAAAACACTGCCTGGGGACTCAGAAACTCCACGTGGGCTGCAAGGCGGGAAAGAATGGATGGAAAAGGCTCTGTGATTCCTGACGAGTCTTGGGTTCTGAATGGAGTCTGGCACATCTCTTCCCATTTCACTGGTAAAAACAACATGATCCAATGTCACTGGTACAAAGGAAGGCTGGACGTGTAGGTAAGGACTGCACAGTGCTGTGTAAGGGCCCAGGTATGGGTGGACAGCATACCGTCACCTCTGCAACATGCTAGTGTGCACAGTGGCGAGAGGCTTCTCGGGTCATGTGTACATACAATTCGGCCACCTTGTGCACACCCTGCCATCCAGCCATGTGCCTGCTGCTCATTACATCCATTATCTCCAAATTTAGTGTGTTTTCTTAGGGTCCTGTTTAAGGCCCATCTCCTCCATGTCTTTTTCTCTGATCTTCTTAAACCATCTCTGACCCTTGAGTTCATAGCACTCACCTGTCACTTGGCCTTAACCTATGGCGGCTCTTGCTAGTTGGCATATCATGAAATGAGTCTAATATGTTTGGTCCCACTTGGCTCTTACTCTAAGCATGCCTGTTTTCTCTCTCTGCTCTCTGCCATCCCATGCACAAGCCACAAGCCCTCAGCATCGTGCAGGAGGAACTGTATGTGGCTCACCCAGGGGTTCCTCAGAGCAGCAGGTCAGGGAAGTGATATTGACCTTCTGGCCCGATGTGGAAACAGAGGTCCAGAAAATAAAGAGAGGTGACCCAGACCCACAGGCTGTGTAGCGCTTAACCTTAGCCCTGGGTCTTCAAGCTCCAAAGCTACTGTTCATTCTACCCAAGTGCCAATGTGTGTACTTTCAGCAGCACAGTCTGTGTGATGCACGAGCAGCGCAATGCATGCCAGTGCTGAGACTGCGAGCTATGCAATACCTGTGTGCAGCAGGTGCTCTGCAGGTACGTGTGACAGGCTGGCTCATGCACAGAGCAGAGAGGCTCTGTCCTCCCCTTGACCCCTCTGGGACCAGCAGATTTCACTCTGCCCAATTACCATCTACTCCTTAATATCAGTGGCAAGATTCAGGCTCAAGAAAGAAACAGCGACACTGACCAGCAACACAGATGTCCCTGTATCCTGGTACCAGGGCACTTTGCAGTCCTGGAGGCCAAATAGATTGAACTCAGAGGCAGCCTTGACCATAAAGGAGCTTTGTGCCCCAGGAAGAGAGAAGTCAGCCCCACTGGGCCAGGGTGGACAAGTATTAGCATCAGATCCTGCTCTGGGTGTTGGGCTCCACATTACCAATTCATTAAACTGCAGACAGCAAGAGCACTGTGGTTTCTTTTAATTAATTAAAATATCACATAATAACCATTCTCTGATTTAATGTTCCGGAGGCCCCGGCGAAGCCTGGGAATGAGGAAATTCTTTAGAGGAGACTGTTCACTGCCACCTGATTCACTCACTCTCACTCATTTCTCCTGCGTCATCCATCCCTGGGGCAAGGGGAGTGCTGTGCTTTTTTTAAGATATAGGAATGACTTTCACCATAAAACCTGAAGGAGAAGAATATCCTGACTAAAATCCAGACCATTTTGGTTTCAGGTAAAGGTGGATGTGATTGGAATTGTACACCGGATTTAGAATTCCTGTAGTCCCCACTGTCCTTAGGGGGTACATTCCACAATCCCCGCTAGATGTGTGAAACCACGGAGTAGCAGACCTTATCCACAGGATGTTTTTTTCCTGTACACACATGGAAAGGTTTAATTTATATATTAGGCATAGTAAAGATTAACAACAAATTATCATAAACTACAACAATTACGATGTACTGTAATAAGGGTTACATGAATGCTCTCAAGATGCCTCTTTGGGAGAAAGCTCTTAGTGCATTCTGGTCCGCAACAACAGAGCACAGACCCTCCTCACTGCACATTTTGTGCCTTCTGGCACCTGGAAAATGGTATTGAGTGTGTATGTGTGACAGCGTACACACATTGAGTAAGTACAACACTAGAATGCTTATACAGCAGGATGCACAAGTTCAGGGGGACTTAGATAGGCTGGCAGTAACCTAAGATGATTAGGGATGGTAAAAAAATTGCAAGTAAGCCAGATACTCAGGAGGCTGAGGCAGGAGAATTACAAGTTCAAGGCTAGCCTAAGCATTTTAGCAAGACACTGTCAAAATGAAAATCAAGGGTTGTAGCTCTGACAATAAGTGATGTAGCTCAATGACACAACATTTGCCTAGCATGCCCACAGCCTTGGGCTCAAACCCTAGTACTAAAAACTTCAAAAAGTAAGGGGACCAAGTGGAGAAGTAACCACACTCCAGGTGTGAACGGTAAGTGGGAGTGACTGAACAGCTGAGTGGGACCCGCACTCTCCTACAGCAGCATTCCCACGACAAAGAGACCACAAACACCATCCTTAAAAACATTTATTTTTGGGGTGCAGGGATTGAAATACCATGAGAGCTATGAAAATAAGGTAGACAAAACAAGGGCTTTGGGGGTAAGGAATCATGCTTTTCAATGGTACCAGCAGCAACGGTGCATATTCTTGGCTTCCCAAGAGGCTCTGGGGCTCTCAATTTGAAAGACCATAGGCAAACAGTCATGTTAATACACCTTTTTGGCACTGGTGGACACTTCAGACAATGCAGCATGTATCATGTACTGATGTTTGCACACAGATATCATGTGACGTGAGAACTGGCCCCCGCAGCCATGACACTCAGCACCTTCCCCACAGACCCCACCCGCCCTTGGTTCTGGGCCTAGATCAAGCCCTCTATTTTAAATAGGTAAATCTGGGGTGATTCAATTGATTTCACAGAAAGTGCTTATCATCAGGCGCACGATGCAGTTCTACTATGTTCTCCTAAGTCCTCATGTCCCTCTTTCTTCTGACATAATCTCACTAAGTATCTAGTGAAGTCGTCTCTCTACCATTCAATTCACAGTAGAACTAAAGGCAGCTGCTCAAATATAAAAGTAATCACAGTGAAGAAGGATGGGGGGTGCCGAACGGGGAGGGGACATAAGCTGGTCCCCAGCTTGCCTAACCCCCAAGATCCACAGCAGCTTCCAATTTGATTGATTTCAATTCTGGTTATATTCAAAGAAGGGCCTCCAGTGTTTTAAAGTATGACTACCGCTCACTTCCTTTCATTTTCTTTTTATTCAAATGACCATGGAGGAGGCTCAGAAAGTTGAGGGGACTTGCCAGTTTTACAGCAAGCCAGGGACAAACATGTAAAATGGTCTTCCTATTTCTGGGCAACCAAGCTCATTTTTATGTGTAGCACATCAGGGTGACAACAGTCCAATAGCCCAGTATTTTGGACATTGGACAGTTACGCTTAAAGACAGAAAATTCAATTTTAACAAGAACTCAAAACATAATGGCCCAATTTGAGAGGCATGAGTGTGTGCTTTGAGTGAACTGGGCAAATGCAGCCGTGTGTGCCTGTAATCCTGGCTACTCTGAAGGCTAAAGTGTAATGATTACAAGTTTGAGGCACCCTGAGCAATTTAACAAGTATTATTTTAAAATAAAAAAAAAAAACAAGTTTGGGGATATAGCCTAGTGATAGCGGTGGTACACCCCTGGGTACAATTCTCAGTACCCACCAAAAAAACTGTGCAGTAAAATACTTGAATGAATCCCTAGGTTCCACCCTCAACTCCACAAACAAAACAAAAGAAAACAAAAACCCACAAAAAATTGAGCCACAGCTTGGTGAGAATCCTGGAGTCCCTGGTATTGGGGGCTTCCTTCTCAGAACTAACTTCCTTCCTTCCTTCCTTCCTTCCTTTCTTCCTTCCTCCCTCCCTCGCTCCCTCCTTCCCTCTCCCCTTCCCTTTTCTGGTTCCGAGGTCACCCTGAGAAGCAACACCATGGAGCAGAACATGAGCCAAGGAGACAGCACCCGTTTCTGTTCTGCTCACCTGCTAATAGACTTGGCAAAAAACTTCTCTCCCAGAGGCTGATTTCTTCATCTGTAAGGAGGAGGGATACTGACTCTTGCACTGCCCATGCTCCCAAGGTCAGGGTTATGGCTGGGAAAATGCTTCATGAACCTGAAGGATTGCACACAGGCAGAGATTTCTATTCTAATGTCAAGAAATTCAAATCAAATAAAGATCTATTATTTTATACCAGATAGTAAATAACCAACTTTTTATTACAAAAGGATAAAAGACCTTATTCTTAGGTGAGGTCAAAATGCCTGTATGTAAGTAAACTTTATTCTAGGGTAGTGTGATTTCACAAGCTAGATATAGCCTGGCCCCATTCTAGACATGATATCTAGAATCCAGGTCTCACTGCCACCTGCTCAGAGTACTGGGCTAATGGTGGGTGGCATGGTCCCCAAATGCCCAGCCAAGGATCTCCAAGGTCCTGTAAACTGCATCTCCTTAACAAGGGAAAAAGGTAGGACTTGAAGAGATGTGCTAACTTTCCACACTCTGGCCCGAGGTGATGATTTGATT
>PVKB01008814.1:0-12917 GCA_004027205.1 Ctenodactylus gundi | reverse complement strand
GTAGCAATTCATTTATTAGGTCACTGATGAAAATTTTATCCTAAGAAAACTGACTGATGTAAAGATAACCCTGTGAATGTACAAGCATGTACCTTCCAATATTCAGCTAAGGCATTTGAAATTTACTTTTTTCTTCTTCTTCTTCTTTCCCAAATTTACTAGTCTTTTGAACTACATGCCTGTAGTTATTTTCTAATGTCAACTGGTGGGTAAGGCCAGGTTTAAGAATAGCAACAAAGATATACCAAAATATAGAGAAAAAAAAAACTTTTGGTAAATATCCCAATAAACGGATCGGTTAGATTCAGAGAAGAGGCACCAAAATTTAACTACTGTGAGCCATTTGAGAAATAGGAAGCTGAGTTAGAGTGGTGACTTAAGTGAAATGATTTAGGTGTGGAAGATCAATATGTTATGTACTGCATAGTTTCTCTGACTTGGAAAACCCAGAACACAGACATTCTTTGGATCCACATGAAGTGATAGCCAGACTTGAGGGAAGGGATAGAGAGGAGGTGGGAGGGTCAAAAATGGGAAGGGATTGTAAAGTTGATATGTTACGTATGTGCAGGAAATACCCAAATTCATTGTAAACACTATGTATTACGTATGTATATTAATAAAAATAGTGGGAAATAAAAAGTACCTGCGGGAATGACTGAGCAACCAGCAGTGGCTTTGATACTTCAAATTACTAAAATAGGGTATGGGAACCAGGAATGAGGGTGCATGTCTGTTAATCCAGCTATCCTGATATCCTAGGAAGGTAAGGAAGGAGTATCTCAAGTTGGAGACCAGTTTGGACTACATAGGTAGACAAAACAGGATTTTAAAAAGAGCCATGGATATGGATATAGCCAGCACTAGAATGTTTGTACAGGCTCTGGCAAGCAGGTACAAGGCTGTGAAGTCAATAGTCAGTACCCAATAAAAGATAAAAGACAAGACATGAGGACAGGACAGGACGGGACAGGAGAGGAGATGAGAGGGAAAGAGAAAGAAGGAAAAGGCAAGACAAGGAAAGGAAAAGAAAAAAGAGAAAAGAAAGAAAGAAAAGGAAAAAGAAAAAGTACATTACTATCAACCTTACAGAAACAAGATTACAAAAGAACATTATGAATAAATGACAATAAATTAAACAACTTACATAAAAAAAAATTCCTAGAAAGACACAAACTTCTAAAAGTGTCTCAAAAATGAATAGGAAATATAAACAGATGGAAAATAGATTAAAACTTTCCTGAGAGAGCTGGGGGAACAAGACACCGGTTAGAGTACTTGCCTAATAAGTGTAAGGCCCTGAGTTTGAATCCCAAGCACAACTTAATCTGGGCATGATAGCTGGCCATATCTCGGTAATCCTAGCACTCAGCAGGCGGAAGCAAGAGGAGTGTTCTGAGTTTGAGGCCATCCTGGGCTACAAAGTGAGTTCAGGATCAGCCTAGACTACAGAGTGAGACTGTCGGAGAGGAGAGAAAGAGAGGAGAGAGAGAAGAGGAGAGAGAGAGGACAGAGGAGGGAGGGAGAGGAGAGAGACAAAGAGAGACAGAGAAAGAGACACACAGAGAGAGAAAGAGAGAGAGAGAGAGAGAGAGAGAGAGAGAAAGTAATACAATTCTTTCCAAAAGCTTTCCAAGAAAAAAAAATGAAGAGAAAAAAAGAAAGCCAAGACCAGAGTTGCAACCTGTAATCCTAGTACTCGGAAAGGTGAGGGAGAGGATCTTAGGATGGAACCTGGCCTGGGCAATTTGGCAAGATTCTATCTGCAAATCAAAAATAAAAAACAGGATAGGGATGTAGTTCTGTGTGAAGGCTGTGGACTTGACTCCCACTACTACCAAAAAAAAAAAAAAAAAGGATATTGAATAGAATACATTCCAATGCATTCTATGAGACCAATTTAACTCTTAGTCTAAAACTAGACATACCTTCCAGTCAAGATGGCGGTAGAGTAACAGAGCTGCACAATGTCTCCTTGCGGAACCACTTTAAAAATTGAGACTATAGCCTAAAACCTCCTGTTCAATGTAGCCAGGACAGGGAGAAGCATCCCAACAATTGAAAGGAGTCCATAGGAAGATCGGAAATCCTGAAAACACATCAAAAGCAGTGGTAACCAGCAGCCCAGGAAGCAGGCTCAGGCTGACTGAAAACAATTGTGAGCCATTCACATCCTCAGACAGAAGAAAGGCCAACCACATCCCAGAAGCTGTGACAACAGCTGGCAGAAAAAGGAGAGCTTCAAAAACTGAAAGGAGTCCATGGGAAGGTCAGAAATTCCTGAAACATATGGAAACTGGAGGAAAAGAGCAGGCCAGGAAGCAGTTCCAGGCCAAAATAGGACAGCGCTGAGCCAGCAGCGCCCACAGAAAATAGAAAGCCTGAAGTCTGGAACCTCAGACTAAGGAAAGCACACACAGGGAGAAGTGGGACCGACAGCAGCTGGTAGCTCCAGCCTCCAAAAAATGAGCCTGCAGGTACTGCATACTACAAATGCAATCAATGTAAGCACCCCCTAAAAAAAAGGCCTCATGGAGCCTAGATCAGAAGCCGTTCTCTGCAGCCATGACAGACAATGTCGTAACCAGAAGCCATTTTTTTAAGAGCCCAATACTGAACAGTTTAGAGTAAAAGAAAGCTCAGAAGAGCACAGCAAGGAATTTGGGGGTCACTTTTAAACAACACCCAGAAAAAACTGGCATAAGAGACACGTGTGGAAGGGAGAAAAAGGACACCACACCCAAAATGGCTCAAGTGTAGTAGAAGCACTTCCAAAGCCTGGAGCAGCCTCAGAGAAGGGAAGCCAGGAAAGGCAGGTGGGGACCAGGGTGGACAAGGCACCTCAGAAGTCAGACTGTTAGGTCCTCACCCAATGCTTACTCCCAGCACAGTACTCAGAAATTTCAGCTCCCTCCCGACACACCCACATAGTCATTCAAAAACAAAACAAAACAAAACAAAACAACTCTTGGCTAGGCCTTAAAAGTGAATTCCCTGGACAACAGAAACACGGAAAGAAGACAAGGCCATCAAACACAATATAGAAATGCCTTAGACCCAAAAAGTTTTTATCATGGGTCCTGTGATAGTGGAACTCATAGGGAAGGAAGTCAAAAAGCAAATAAATGAGTCAAACAGCCAGTTCAAATAAGATATCCCCAAAGAAAGGCAAGCAATGATCAGCAGGCTTAAAGAACAAAACACATAGTGGTCCTAATGAAGACAAAGTTTATTGAACATACAGAAGCCACAATAAAAAGTTGGCTGAGGTGAATAAGGAAATGCAAGATATGAAGGAACACTCTGATACAGAAGTAGAAATTTTGAAAAGAAATGTAACTGAAATTCAGGGTATAAAAAGTACAACTGAAAGCAGAGGAAGTCAACTTATACACTGCAAGGAAAGAATTTCAGACCTTGAAAACAAGGCGAAGCAAACAAATGCTGGAATTAGGCATGATTCCAAAATTAGAAATGAGCAAAGTAGCTAGATACAACACATGATGATGATTCAAAAACAACCAATCTCAGAAATATGGGTGTGGGAGAAAGAGAAGAAGATAGCACTGAAGATATAAAGAATTTATGCACTGAAATCATACAAGAAAATTTCCTAAATCTAGGAAAAGAAATTAATTTTCAGGCACAAGAAGCTTACAGAACACCAAACAACTTCAATCAGCAACAAGGCTCACTATGACATATAATAATCGAAACCTCAGAAATAAAACATAGAGAGAGACTATTAAATGCAGCAAGAGAAAAACAGACATTATTCTACCATGGCAAACCCATTCAAATTACTGCAGATTTCTCAATACAAACTTTAAAACCCAGGAGAGCCTCCATACAGCAAGATCTTTCAAGCTCTAAAAGACAGCGAGTGTCAGCCCAGGTTGTTGCATCCAGCAAAATTATCCCTGAAAATTGAAGGAGCAGTAAAAATTTTGCATGACCAAGAATCCCTGAAGAAACTTGCGACCACAAGCCCAGCACTGCAGAAAGTACTTGAAGAAATCTTTTGAGAACAGAAAGGAAACACGTAAAGAGAAAATGTAACAAAAAAAGATTGGTATTTGAATATTGGTATCCTGCTAAACTAGAAATGACTTTTTCATGAAATCTCTGACTTTCCCCATAATAATTATTTGAATAGTATATTAGTTTGCAAAACATAAAAATTATATTCAACATGGAATATTGATATAAAATATCCAAAAGTATGTATACATGAATTCATGGAAAGTATTTCATTATATCTATTGCTTATGTGTAATATACTTTGGTGATGTAGTTCATTTAATGTAGCAATTCGATATAGAGTTAAGTTCACTTAATGCAGCACTTCACTTATTCTGTCTCTCATATAGGTTAATTCTAAGAAAACTGACTGATGTAATGATAACCTGAAAGTCTTGAATGTACAAATGCTTACTTTTCAGTACTCAGCTAAGGAATTTGAAATTTAACTTCCCTTTTTACATTTCTCACATTTTCTACCCTTATGAATTTCATTTTTATATTTTTCTTATGTGGACTGTTCGGTCAGTCCACGTTAAAGAATCTCAACATAGATATAGTAAGATACAGAAGAAAAACAACAAAAAAAGAACTTTTGGCAAATCATCCCAGTAAACAGCTCTGCTGGACCCAGAGAAGAAACATCAAGATACGACCACTGCAGCTCAGTCTAGGAGTGGGAAGCTGAGCTAAAGAGTGGTGATTTGAGTGAAGTGAGTCAGACACAGAAGATTAAATATGTCAAATATCACACTGTTTCTCTGATTGAGAAAAGCAGAATACAGACATTCTTTAGAACCAAATCGGTGTCACAAACAGATAATATTACTCTTAGTCTAAAACTAGACAAAAGCACAAGGCTCGAATTTTGATTCCCCAGTACCATAGAAACTGGGCATAGTGGCAGACACCTATAATCCCTATACTTAGGAGGCTGAGGCAGGAGCACTGGCAGGAGTTCTAGGCCATCCTGAGTTAAACAGAGAGGTCAGGAAGAGTCGGGACTATAGAGAAAGAATCTGTTCCTAAATAAATGAACAAACAAACAATAAAAGAGTGGAAAAAAAAAACCTCTGCAAACTCTACAAAATATTTTTTATGATTATGAACACACAAATCCTCCAGTAACATGGAAAAATCCTCTATAAGACAGAAAAACATCTCAACATCATGACCAAATATTAATTTTTTCATAGATGCAAGTTTGGTTTAACATCCAAGAATTAAAACATATGATACACTAACTATATCATGAGTATAAAAATGAAAACCACATGATTAAGAAAAACTCAAAAAAACTGACAAAATCGAATGTCCTTTCACAATTAAAAAAAAAAAAACATTTAAAGTATGGATGAAAGGAAACTTCCTCAACCTGATGAAGGGCATCCACAAAAATCTCACAGTTCACATCACACTTAATAGAAGTATCATTATGAACTCGTAAGGTTCTTATGTTCAAAAATAAATGTACACACACAAATCTATGTATACTCCAAACTCAAACACTCTCGTACATAGATACACAATGTGTGTTATACATGTGTAGTTCTCTCCACTGAGAAGGCAAATGAACAATGACTAACACAGCAGCAAAAAGCAAGCCTTGGACTCAGACTGTGGCCTTAAAATGCCATTCTGAGGAAAATCAAAGTTTCTTGAAGAAATAAGTAGTTTAAGACCTGCAGCTAGAAACAAACAGATGGGACTGAAAGATCTTACTATACAAATCAAGAGGAATGTAATCAAATCTAGCAGGGTTATGCCAAAAGAACTCAGGAGCCAACTTGTAGAAGATCCTATATTTAGCCAAAGATAAGACAATGTGAGGTATACAAAAGATAATGCTTGCAATCAAATACATTTAAATCCATTGAAAATGACATTAACAACCAACTTTCTCCTTGGAGGACAACAGGAAAAGATCCACTGTTTTGAAAACTAGTAAACAAAGAAGCAATTGCTCTGCCTCTTTTGTAATTATACTGCTGTACACAAGGAACTATAACACTGGATAATCAATATACAAGAGAAAGTATCACTTTGTAGAAACATTCCAGTTAATATACACAAAAATGTAGCATTTAATCACCATTTTTAGACCCCAGTGAATTAGCAGATCTAGATAAACAGCAGGCATCAACAGCAAGCAACATCCCAGAAACAGAGACCTCCAGACATAATTGCCTCCAGGTGAAAGAACACAGCGCCACCTAGAGTCTAGTTTCAGACATGAAAGCTGAGTCCCATCCATCCCCCTGGATTCTGTTGCCAGCAAGCTAGAAATACAGGCAGAGAGACAAGGTAAACTACATCATGCATGTGCAGTCAACCAAATCAAAACTGAAAGCTCTGAACATCAAAGACTGTAGGTACCTCAACAGATAAATTGATCCAAGACATTAAGAACATTTTTTTAAAAATGATATCAAACTTCAGATCAAGAATGTATTTTTGGACAAAGAACTACAAAAAAAAAAAAGATTGTTTAAAAAGTCAAGAAAAAAAAAGGAGCCATAATGAGGGGTATTCTAAAACAGATTAACAAAACATTTACTTCTTAACCCAGGTAGTAGTTTCAAGGTGATCTTTTGTTTTATTTTTTATTAGTTATATCTTACTTATAACAAAATACTTGTTCATTCAAAAGGTCAAGCATTGACTTTAAGATACTTATATTCAAAAATCAATAAAACTGATATTTTCAGTTTTTGTAATATTCAGCCTTACTGAATATACATACACAGCACTTATTTCTTACAGACCCTTAAGAAATGTTAATGCATACACACCCTTCATATTTTAGTTACTTCAAAACGCACTGTAAATAGAACATTCTTGAATCACTACATAGTATACACAGAATAAAGAAATTGAACGTCTTCTAAAAAGCAACTCCCATATTTTCAGTCCTAATCTTCATCAAAGATACCTAAACAGGATATGTTCTCAGGGATATGAGCTAGTCATCCACAACATCTCAAGAATACTGAAAGTTAAGATAGAAATAATAACTTATATTTCTCAAAAAAATGTAGCAAAAGATTGCCTAGAAAAATAAGAAATTTATTCACTTTCCTAACATATGCAAGACCCAGAGTTTTATAACCATAGCACATTAAATTTAAAAAAAAATAAAGACTAGGGGGCTTCCGGTCAAGATGGCGGCTGAGTAACAGCACTGCACAAAGTCTCCTCATCAACTAACTTAAAAAGTCAAGAAGATAGTTAGAAAAAGTGTGTTTGGTGTAGCTAGGAAAGAGAGAAGCATCCCCAGAAACTGAAAGGCAACCTGTGGGAGGCAAAAACACCGAAGGATCATCAAAACCGGAGGGAAAAAAAAATAAATCCCCGCAGTCCAGTAAGCCACCGCGGCCCGCAGCAAATGGCAGGCAGCAGCAGAGAGAGGAACAATCATGGGGACCTGAACATCTGACTGAACGGAGCTGGAGAGGACAGAGCACACAACAACGGGAAAAGAGGCTGTGGGCGGGTCAGAAGCAGCCTACTCAGCGCAGCCCCACGCTGCCAGCACCCACAGATCACAAACAAGGTCTGGAGGCCAGACCTCAGCCTGAGGTAAGCACAGAACAGGACTAGTCGGAATCATTGGCTGCGGGCGGCCTCAGAAGCACCAACCCACGGGTGTTTGTACCATAAACACAGTGTGCACCCCCCTAAAAAAGATCCCGGAATCCCAGATCAGAAATGGGACTCAACAGCTGTCACAAGCAGTGACATCAGCAGGAGCCATTCACTTTTCCTGCGCACCAGAGACAGTCAGAGGTAGCAGTACCATGCGGAAATGTGGTAACAAATCTTATATAAAAAGATCTGATTCCCCAGCGGAGGGTGCAAGGGGTGCTGAAACTGCAGAACCCAAAGAAAAGGACAAAAATGATGGTAACCTCTGGGCCCAGATAGTCAGTGAATTAAAACAGGAATTGAAGGAGGAGTTAAACTGGGAAGCAAAGAAGGAAATAAATCAGACAGCGAGAGAACTACAAGAACTCTTGGCTAAGCATAAAGCAAGCCTTGAAATGGAATTAGAGGAGACCAAAGAAGAATTGGGGAAGCGTAGGCACACGTCTCCTACAAAAAGACCTGACACCTCAGGAGATGATGTCAGGGTAAATAAAGATGAATATGGCAAAAATAATGGCAACTTCTGGGCTCAGAAATTCAGTGAGTTAAAACAGGAATTAAAGCAGGAAATTACACAGACAGTAGAAGAGCTACAACAAGACATAGATAAGCAAAAAGCAAGCCTTGAAAAGCAATTAGAGGAGGCCAGAGAAGAAATATACCAGAAGATAATTAAGACAAAAGAAGAAATTAGAGAAGAACACAACAGAAATATAGAAAAATTGAATGCAGATATTCAGGAAATGAAAAACACACAGGTAATAATAAGCAACCACTTTAAACAACTTCAGAATAGTATGTCAGACCTAGAAAATAAAGTGACTAAGCTGCAACATACAGGCCATGAAGTATACAAAGTAAATAAAGCGAGTCATTACAAGGACTGATAGATGATTCAAGGAGAAATAACCTCAGAATTATGGGAATTGAGGAGAAGACTGAGGACAAAACAAAAGGCTTAAAGGACATGTTTAATGAAATAATGGAAGAAAATTTCCCAAATCTAAGAAGAGAAATGAACATGGAACTTTTGCAGGCATATAGAACACCAAACAACTTTGATCAGAAGAGACTCTCATCGCAACACATCATAAATAAAATTCTAGAAACCCAACACAAAAAGAAAATACTAAAAGTGGTAAGAGAAAAACAGAAGGAGACCTACAAAGATAAACCCATCAGGATAACGGCAGATTTTTTCAATCCAAACTCTAAAAGCAAGAAAATCATGGAGCAATACCATCCAAGTACTAAAAAAACATAGATGCCAGCCAAGACCACTATATCCAGCAAAATTATCTTTTAACTTAAAAGGAGAACTTAAAACTTTCCATTAACTTAAAAGGAGAACTTAAAACTTTCCATGACAGAGACAGCTTAAAGGAATCTGTAGCCACTGAGCCAGTATTGCAGAAAATACTTAAAGGAAACTTGGACAGTGAAAGGGAGACCAGCGACACCAATGACCCCAGAGAAAAAGTGACAACAGCTAGAAGAGAAGGAGCTGAGAAAAAAAAGTAGGTTAGTAATCAGTGAAATATGAGTAAATAAGATATGAAAGTTAGGAAATTAAGAAATAACTAGATTTGCCTACATGTCTGTCGCTTTAAGTATATTGATGTGGTATAGATTTAAGTTCATTGAATGTAGCAATGTGATATAGTTTTAACTTTGTTTTGTTGTAGCTATTCACTTGTTAGGTCACTAATGAAAGTTTATCCTAAGGAAACTGATTGATGTAAACATAACCTTGTGAATGTACAAATATGCACCTTCCAGTATTCAGATAAGGCAATTGAATTTTATTTATTATGTTTTCTTCTTTCCCAAATTAACTATCCTTTTGAACTACACGCTTATAATTATTTTCTAGTGTGAACTGGTGGGTAAGGCCAGGTTTAACATTAGCAACAAAGATGTAGGAAAATATGGAAAAAAAAAAAAAAACTTTTGGTGAATATCCCAATGAAGGGATTGGTTGGATTCAGAGAGGAGATATCAAGATTTGACTACGGTGAACCCATTAGAGAAATAGGAAGCTGGGGTAGAGTGGTATCTTGAGTGAAATGACTTAGGCGTGGAAGATTAATATGTTAATTAATATGATTAATATGGTTTCTCGGACTTGGAAAACCCAGAACACAGACATTCTTTGGAACCATATGAAGTGATAGCCGGAGCCAGGGGAAGGGACAGGGAGGGGGTGGGAGGGTAGCAGATGGGAAGGGATTGTGAAGTCGATGTGATACATAGATGTACAAAACACCCAAATTCATTGTAAATACTATGTATTACATTTGTATATTAATAAAAATAGTGGGAAAAAAGACTAATTGAGCAAGGTGTCACATGACTGTAATCCCAACATTGGAGAGGCTGAGGAAGAAAGATTGCCATTAATTCGAGGACAACCTGTGCTACAAAGACACAGTTAACTCAGGGCCAACCTGTCTACAGAATGTCTCAAAAATAAATAAAGCCTTTAACTTCAAAATATTTAACAAGTGCAGAAAATGAATTTCAAACTCTAATACTACATACCTTTAAAAACTACTTGTCCTTTTTTCTTTTTGTAGGATGAGGAGAAAAGATCAGATAAGCTGATCCTAAATTTCTTCTGGAAAATTGCAGAAACAAAAATTGCCAGGATGTTGAGACACAGAAAACATAAATGGAAAACTAGCTCTATAAGAGAATACACAAAAACAATCTTTTATAAACACCAGAGCCACACATGAATATCAGCGAGACCAAAAGATCAGAGAACACTATTATACTTAACAGTGGCATTTTCTGTAACACTTATTATAGGCCAAGCACTAAGAGTTTACAATATTAACTCATTAAACATTTAACTACCTCAATAAACAATGGTCAAGTCACTCAACCATGGACCCATGGTTGGTAACCTATGTAATGGCATGCCAAGAAGTCATTATGTTAAAAAATAACAATAACGATACGGAAGAACTCTATATAACCCTTTAAAAAGATCTCTCAGGGAAACTTAGTAAACAAAAACCAAGATGAAGCTCAAGGAATACAGTAATATGTTGTCTTACTTACTTTTTCATTACTGTGACTCAATACTCGACACCCATAAACTTAGGAAAGGAAAGGTTTATTTTAGCTCACAGTCTTGAAAGTCACAGTCCATTCAGGGGTGGCCGGCAACCATCGAAGTACATGGCAAAGAGAGAGGTGGAGGCAGTTTCCCCAGACAAACAGGAAGACAAGCTGAAACTATTTGAGACTAGCCCCAGTCCTCCAGGAAGGCAGGTGCAGCTTATGTATCCGTTCAGGTCTCCGCCCAGTAACCAGTCCCTCCTGCATCCAGGTGTGGCCACTACACACCTTTAATCCTAACTTAACTGCAATCCACCTTTCCAGACCAGACCCCAATCCACCAACATCACATGGCTCCATTAAAATACATGAGACTTTTGGGGGATGTTCCAGATCCTAACCACAACATATGTAATGAACAGGTAAATGCACACATATTTACGTTTTTTATAAAAACCTAAAGAAGGGGCTGGCCATAAAGCATAGTGGTAGGTAACCTGCCTACATTCATAGATTTGATACGTAGGCATGTCAAAGAAAGAAAAAAAAAAATTACAAGTGGGGTCCAGATGGCAGCCAAGTAACAGAGCTACGCAATGTCTCCTCATGGAATCACTTTTAAAAATGAGAATGTAGTCAAAAACCACCCATTCAATGCAGCTGGGACAAGAAGAACGCCCCAACAATTGAAAGGAAGCCACAGGAAGGTCATAAACTCCCAAAATAAATGGAAAGAGAGGTAAAAAGTAGCCCAGGAAGCCACCTCAGTCTGACTGTAAACAGTTGTGAGCTGCCAACATCCATAGAGAAAAGCCTGCCTGAAGGCCAGAACCTCTGACCAAGCTAGGAGAGGAAACAGCACCCAACCACTAAAAGGAGGCCAGGGGAAGTTCAGAAATCCTGAAGACACATAGAAAATGGAGGAAAAGAGCATCCCAGGAAGCAGCCCCAACCCGACTGAGCTCATCATCCACAGAGGAAAGTTTGGAGCCTGGAATCTCAGACCAAAGTAAGCATGGATCTGGAAGAAGGGGTGTATTAGTTTGGGTTCTCTCAAAGGCAGAAATTTACAGATTTTATAACAAAAAGGATCTATTAGGAAGGCTTACAAATCCAAGGACACAGATAGCCCAAGATGGCTGCTCAGCCGTGAAGCAGATCTCCCATCTAGTACTGCAGGACAGCAGGTGAGGTTAAGAGTCTGCTGCAGATCTCAAGCGAAGACCAAAGCTCAAAGATCAGCAACTGAAGAGCAGTGACGGGCAGACAGCCACAAGTTGAGACTGGAGCCAATCTATGCTGAAGATCTTCGATGTGCAGCAAGTCAGTGTACATAGACAACTGCAAAGGCAAGAGCTTTCCCAGAGGAAGAAGCTGTAACAATCTTCTCTCTTCCTTTTATACCCTTGCAGTTCCAGCTTGCCCTCCAACATCTGAGTGGGTGCTCTTCTCTCACTGGCCAGCCCACAAATCACTCACACTCTAATCCAGACCAGTTCTTGATTCCCAATCTTGGCAAGGTTCACACACGCTAAACCAGGTGTGGTTCCTCATTCCCTTAAGTTGACATAATCTCTTCAATGGTCATAAGTGAGAACTATCAGCAGCTGGTAGCCCCAGCCTCCAAAAAGCAAGCCTTTAAGTAGTACACACTTACAAACCCAATGCAAACTCCTAAAAAAGGCCTCGTGGAACTCAGAAGCAGTTGTTGGCAGCCATAAAAGCCAATGATGTAAGCAGGAACCATTTCTTAAAAAGAGCCCAAGACTAAAATGCTAAAGAGCAAAAGAAAGCTCAGAAGAGAACAGTATAGTTTAAAGAGGGTTACTCTTAAACGGTATTTGGGGAGAAACAGGCACAAGAGATAGCTGCAAAGAAGAAAGGCCACCAACACACAATACAGCCCAGGTGGAAGTAGGAGAACCTCTGAAGAAGAAGAGCCCCATCCTCAAAGGAGAGGAGCCAGGACAGGTGGGAGAGCTTTGCTGAGGGGGTTGGGAGTGAACAAGACACCTGAGAGGCCATCAGACTGTTAGGTCCTCCCTCACTGCCTACGCCCAGCACAGAAATCAGAGGAATTTTGGGTCTCCTACCCACAACCTCACAGGCATTCAAAGAAACCTCTTGGCTAGGCTTTTAGAGTGAATTCCCTGGACAACAGAAACACGGGAAGAAGACAAGGCCAT
>PVKB01008813.1:0-10235 GCA_004027205.1 Ctenodactylus gundi | reverse complement strand
ATTAGTCTATGTCCTCTCTATAAAATTCATGACTTACAAAAGTTCTTCACCCTCACAACTATAGAAAACAGAATGAAAGAGGCATTAAAAAGTTAGGACAATCCTTGTGCCTAGACAGACAAACCAGTATTTTCAGAATGGCGATACAATCAAAACACCCACACAGACTCAATGAAATTGTGATGAAAAGACCAAATGCAGTTCTTCAAAGATTTTGAAGATGCAGTCCTCAATCTGACATGAACCAAATGAGACCATGAAGAGCCCAAGCTATTCTCACCAATGATTCCAAGTAGGGAGTGTCACAATTACAGCTATCAAATCATATTACCAAGCAACAGTGATCAAAACCAAATGATACTGAAACCAAGACAAATGAAACTCAATTCAATATTCATAATCCATCCCAAAGTCATTTTAGCCACCTGATCTTGAAAAGTCAATTTATGTTTATGGTACAGTGGAAGAACGAGAGCCACTTTGAGAAACCACTCTGGAAAAACTTACCCACATGCAGAAGAAGGAATTTAGAGCCTGCATTCATCCAAAGACATCCCAAAGGCCCAGGAACTGGCAAGCCTATATTACTCAATGTACCTAAGTGAAACTCTGCTGTGTGGTGGGGACCACACCATACCCCATAAATAAACACAGTGATTCTATTTTGAGTAACAAGACGAATAAAATTGTAATTTTATAGACACAGGAATTGAGCCTCCAAAAAGTGATATATTTTTAGGATGCCCTAGCTAGAGTGAAGCAACAATTCAGTTGGATCTCAGATCTGATCCGCAAACTCCTACTCTGAGATGGATTTTGTTGTTGTTTTTGAACAAGGTTCTTGTGCTGTAGCCCAGGGTGCCTTGAGCTCTCAGAAATCCCTGTGACTTCCTTAGCATCCCAAATGCTGAGGGGACAGGTGTATGCCACAACACCCTGCTCAAAGTCTTTTGAACCCAGTCACTGTGTCGTCATCTTGTCAAGATGGAGGAACGAGATTTCAGCAAACATCAAGTAGGAGCCAGACACGGGGGACCATCTACACAAGAGATCAAAGGAAACAAGACGGGTGAATTCCAGCCATGCCACACCCTATTCCTGGTCCCGGTTTCTACAACTAAGTGGGGTCCAGGAACAGTCAGTCCGGTGCTTTAAGTGCTAGGAAGGACTTCACACTCAGCTAATTAGCAGCCAGTTTTTCTTTTTTCTTGTTTTTCTTTCTCTTTTTTGAGAAGGGGACTCTGACTAAGTCATAGAATTTCCCTGGGTTCACCCACAGGGGATGGAGATAGAGGTGAGGGGTTTGCCAAGAGGGCGGGATATGCACGAGATATGCCGGAAGCCATCATACTGCGAGGGCCCCCTGGTGGTCTATGCCCCACACAAGTAAGTCTCTGTGGGCTCTGTCTACCTGCTATGCTTTGGATCTGGCATGTCCCCTGAAAGCCCCATTTGTTTGAATGATCTGGTGTATCCATGGAACCATGTGTTATGACAAGCAGGGCCTGGTCAGAGGAGTAGACTACACACATGGGTTAAATTGGGGGCACCTGGTAGACTCTGGTTCTTGAGCACCTCACACAGTGGGTGACCTGGAGGAGCTAGATCATTGATAGAGGCTTCACATAGAAGGGGCAGAGTGCAGAGACTTAAGCCAGAAAGGGCAGATCACTGAAATGGGACCTGGAAGGGGACACGCTATTTCCACCCTTCTTCCCTGGCTTGTCTTCCATTTGGCCACTGTGTGCACAGCTTCCTCCAGGTAGAAATCAGACATGCCCTTCCAGCAAATCAGACATGGGCTTCCAGCGCGGCCAGGCACCCACGAATGGGGTTGCTTCAGACCTCCAGAAACTGACAGCTACACAAATCTTTCTTCTTCGAGGTTGTGGATCTTCTGAAATTGGTCCCAGTAACAAGAAAGTAACTAAGACACTCACCGATCAACAGGCAAGGGATTGAAAAAGAAGACCCAAACATTTGTAGTATGAGACACACTTCACCCACAAAGAAACAAAATCTGAAGATAGATAAAAAGCATGGATAGGAATACCTAATGCCACTGGACCCTGAAAATAAACAGGGGAAGTCAACTGTACTACATTGTATTATTTTCAAGGCACAGCGGATCTCAAAACAGGTCTGAAGAGCAGAAGGTGGACACTATATACCAGTTAAAAGAATCAATCCAACAGAAAGAGTTCAGGATTACAAACACAGAGGCATCCAGTGTTTCGTACAACAGAAACTACCAGACAGGAAGTGGACCCTAATACAATCATACCAGGGGACTTCAAATAACATCATTGGACAAATGGACCAAATTAAAACAAAAAACATTAAACATTTTCAACTTACAGTACCAAGTAAACAAGATCTTCACATGCAGGAATGAAATATTAGATCCTTATCCATAACCACACTCTAGACCCAAATCCAAATAAATTGAGACACTGTACATTAATTTTAAAAACACAGAAGAAATGGGCCGACCAAAGAGGTAAAACCCTAGAAGACACCAGGACAGAAAATGACTTTCTGGACAGATCCCCAAATGCACAAGAAATCTTAGCAAGAATCCAAGAGCACTACATTAACTCAAAAACTTCTGCACAGCGAAAGGAGCAATCAACAAGGTGAAAAGACAACACACGGAGTAGAAAAAGATACTCACCAACAATACTTCAGATGCAGGATCAGTATCTACAATGTACAAAACGCTCAAAAGCATACAGCCCTCCAAAATAAGCCTATTAAGGAGTGGGCAAATGAAAAAGAAAGCAGCTTCTCTAAAGAGGGAATGGCCAACAAGCACATGCAAAGTATTCTTCACCACTGGCCATCAAAAACATGCAAGTCCCAACAATGTTGAGAATTCACGTGAACACGTGACGCTAGCAAGAATAGTGTAAACTGTGTACTGCAAAAATAACAATTCTTGGCAAGGGGGCCAAGAAAAGACGCTATTCCATTGTTGGTGGGAGGGCAATCCTATACAACCATGAGAATCACTCCGGAGGTTCCTTAGAAAATTGAGAACAGAAATTCCATTGGATCCAGCTACTTTCCTCCTGGGCATGTTCCCAAAAGAAAGTCAACATACCCAAAAGCCACATGCGTATCAACAATGAGAGCAGCACAATTCATGAAGTCAACTCCTGGAAACAATCTGCCTGCGCATTTAGAGAGAAATGCTTAAAGACAATATGCTACTTATAGACAGTGGAATATTATGCAGCCATAAGGAAACACAGATATGAAAGGATTTGAATGAAAACGGGGACGCCTTCAGTCAGCAACGCTCAACGAAATGGACCAAGTACAGAAGACAGACTACAGACGGGTGTCCCTCTTATGAAATGCACAAAAACAACAAAATGAAAAGGCCCAACAGCAACAACCCGGAAGAAAGAGACAAGGGTCAGCTAGGAATGGGGGAACCTCTGAGAAATGGGTGAGCACACAACAGCTAGACAAGAATGAGCTGCAAAAAATGTAAAGCTATGTATGAAATTAGGAATAAATTGACAGGTAAAGGAACAAACAAATAGGGCAAAATGTGAATTATTAGTGAAATGAGTAATCAATGTATGAAAGTCAAAAAAATCTGAAATAACTGATCATAGTTATATCTATTGCTTTACGGTAGCATACTCATGTGATACAGATTTAAGTCCATTTAATGTAGCAAACTGATAAAGTCTTAAGCTTACTGAATGAATCAATTCACTTTTTTGATGTTGAATGTGAGTTTTTCCTCTTTGAGAGGTGGAAACATAAGCAGCACCAAAACAGCTTGGAGGGAGGGTAACTTCTAAAGAGAAAATGTAATAAAAACACAGATTGGTAATTAATTCATCTGATTGATATACTCTTATATCAATACCAGTTCTATAAAATCTGTCAAATATCCCCACAACATTATCATTAGTAATAGTACAGCAGTGTGCAAAATAGAATAATTACTAATAGAGTAACATGGGGAATTAACATAAAATCTCTTAAGAATACAAATGCATGAATATATGGCGGGATAGACAGATAAAATTATAATCCAAATCTGGCAGAATGTAAGTAGTAAGTGAAAGAGGAGTGAATAAGTTATGAAAGTTAAAAACTTCTGAAATAACTAAATTTGCCTTCATATCTGTTACTTTAAGTATATTTATGTGGTACAGATTGAAGTTCATTAAATGTAGCAATGTGAGATAGTTTTAACTTTGTTTTATTATAGCAATTCACTTATTAGGTCACTGATGAAAACTTATCCTAAGAAAACTGACTGATGTAAAGATAACCCTGTGAATGTACAAACATGTACCTTCCATTATTCAGTTAAGGCAACTGAAATTTAACTTTTTCCCCCCTTTTTCCCAAATTTAGTAGTCTTTTGAACTACATCCCTGTAGTTATTTTCTAATGTGAACTGGTGGGTAAGGCCAGGTCTAAGAATAGCAACAAAGATATAGCAAAATATAAGAAAAAAATCTTTTGGTAAATATCTCAATAAAGGGATTGTTTGGATTCAGAGGAGAGGCATCAAGATTTAACTACTACGACCCATGTGAGGAATAGGAAGCTGAGGAAGAGTGGTCACTTAAGTGAAATGATTTAGATGCAGAAGATTACTATGTTAAGTACTGAATACTTTCTCTGATTTGGAAAACCCAGAACACAGACATTCTATAGAATCACATGAAGTGATAGCTAGAGTTGGGGGAATGGATAGGGAGTGGGTGGGAGCATCAAAAATGGGAAGGGATTGTAAAGTTGATATGATACATATGTGCACAAAATACCCAAATTAATTGTAAACACTATGTATTGCATATGAATATTCAGAAAAATAAAGGGAAAAACAGGGCTGAGCAGACACACTCGCTGTTTCTTCAAACCTCATGTCTCTCATGCCTTACAGACTTTGAAATTCATGCATTAAGAAAATAAAAACAGGGCTGGAGGAATGGCTCAGTGGTTAAAGCGCTTGCCTACCAAGCGCTAAGTACCCTAGTTTGATTCCCCAGCACCACATAAGCTGGGCGAGGTGGCACACCCTTGTAATCCCAGCAATCGGGAGGCGGAGACAGGAGGATTGCCATGAGTCCAAGGCCAGCTTGGGCTCTGATGTGAATTCAGGACCAGCCTGGACCACAGAGACCCTGCCTCAATAGAAAGAAAGAAAGAAAGAAAGAAAGAAAGAAAGAAAGAAAGAAAGCAAGAAAGCAAGAAAGAAAGAAAGAAAGGAAGGAAGGAAGGAAGGAAGGAAGGAAGGAAGAGAAAAGCAAAGCAAAGCAAAGCAAAGCAAACTTCGTTTATTGATCCTCAAGTGTTTGGTCTGAAAACAGTTCTCGGTACAAGCATTCAAGAAAGACATTGTTTCCAAAGTATCTAGAAAGTTAATGAGACTTTCCTGGCAGTTTGATAAAAATCATTCTCCCACGGTTGGAAGGACATAACGTGGCATGGATTAGGCACCTGTGAGGCTCTTTAGGAAGGACACGATCCTGCACTACTCCCAAAACATAACATCTACCAGTGGGGTGATACTTCCCTTGCTTGCGGTGAGAGTCCCCTCAGCCTGTGCTGATACCATGTGCCCCTGGGACTGTTCCTCTCCCACCTGGCAGCTGCGTCTGCAGTGGTGCCTTTTGATTGGCAGGTGACGCTTCCAATTCTAGACCAAACAACAGACTGGTCAAGGCCATTAGACCATGTAGCCTTGTGCCATCGACAAGTCTAGCGCCAGTCCTCAGCTCTGCTTGGGGCCGTTCCTGGAAGGTCCACCCAGGTCATGTGGTGCTACTACCAGAAAAGAACACACCCGGCCTTGACGGTCTCCAGATCTATGCGGATGTGCTGGGGTTCTGGCTGTGCCTAGTCACCTTCGGCAGCACCCACTCTGTCAGAAGCCGCCACAATGTGAGATGACAGAAGAAGCTGGCACTTCAGTTTTCTACCGTGTTGCGGAAAAACAGCAACTGCTAGGAATAATTCCTTTGGTTCTAAAAGCACAGGAGGCCTGGATGTAGCTTTAAAACATGCCTGCTCAAAGGAACAAGCAAAGCCTCATAGATTTGTGACACCTACAGAAGGATGTGGCAGTACAGACTGGAAGCCTATGACAAAGGCCTCCCTCCTAGCCTAAGAGCTAAAGGAAGAGCCAGACGGAAGTGCTGAACACCAGCACGTGTGTGGCACAGACTTCCAAGACCACCCATCCCTCAGTCCAGGAGATACAATCTCTAAGATCCCAAGCTGCTGAAGTGAAAGTCACTGGGAGGCCCTAAGACATCTACCAAACAGGACTTGACAAAGTAGCAACAGATGGTCTGAATGAAAAAGCCTGGCTCTGGGAGAGGCAGAAACAGCTGGTCCAAGCTGGGGGAGAGTGTGAGGACAAAGTGGATGGATTGAGGCAGTAAGCATTGGGGCAGGAGCACAGGGTTGATGGAAAACAACTTTTCCAGGAGAAAGCATGTCAGAGCACACATCTCCCTGACTGTGTTCTTAGGAAGGACACCGTAAGAAGGGAACGAGACCAGACTCACATTCACCTGGCTGAAGTGGAGAAAACCAGAGAAGATTTGACTGAACACATAACACAGCTCCAGGCTGAAAGGGCCTGGTTGGGTTCTGGAAAGGCGCTGTTGCCTGACGAGAAGCGGAGTGCTCCGAGACCACTACCAAGAGAAGGGAATGAGACTCTATCAAAAGTTGGCAGAAGCAGAAACGTGCCGGTCAGAGCAAGACGACACACTCTGTGTCGTGAATGGAAGGGTGAACCTGGCAACTCAACTGCTGGAGTTCTACAGAACACAGGCCAAAGGTCTCCAGGAAGAACTGGAGAACACCGTCCACTCTTATCAGTGACAGGCGACTTCTTACCAGAGAGCAGCACAGGAAAAGTGGGTGGTTGCTTGCACTACTCAAGGTGAAAGATGAGAAAATGATCACAACACGAAGAAAATCAATGAGGCAGATTTGAGGTGTCAAGTTTTTTACCAAGATCCTCATGCACTTTCTGCTGCCATTTCTGGGAGTGGGAGAAGGCATTTGCAGTACCGGCTTTCACGTTTGGGTGCTTGGCCTTCATCCAGAATGAAGAGAGCTTTCATCCCTCTTCACACTCTGTGGGAGGAGGAGCCACTTGCAGCCTCCCTGCTCCTCCAGGGAGCAGAGGAAGAGGCTCTAGAGGCACAGGGACGCCTCCGCACTCTGAGAGGACACAGAAGAGAGACTCAGTGCTGGTGGTTTAACTCACCCGTTCACAGTAGCTGCTGACACCGACTTCCCACCCCCTCCATCAGAACAGGACCCAGACTGACAGGATCTCCCCCAGCATGGCTAGATGAGCCTCCATCTCCTCTTCCTCTACAAAAAGAAGAGAAACATTTGAGTTCCAGTGGACTGCCAGCACTCAAGTCACACCAAAAAGGAAATGAATTATGAGTCATATAAATTTATATTGCTCAAAGTATTTTCTAAAGATAGCAATAAAAAGCGTGATAAAACATATGAATTCAATTGATTAATAACATTACTCAGGAGTAACTTGATAAGTATTTTCCTTAATATTATATTTTTCACATAGTATTTCACACAACATACTTGCTTTCATTTTGAGTAAAGAAAGAAGAAAAAGAGCGTTTCCTTGATTTTTTTTTTAAAAAAGCTCAGATGTAGGTTTAGGCAAAATTGAGAAGATCAGGCTTTTAGGATTTGTTTAGATTGTTAGCATAATTACACTGTGACACTGGATTAACTGCACCAGGAAGAATTTCTTAAGTACTAATATTCATTTTCATAGAAAATATTACTAAAAGAGGTTAATTTGTAATAATACACACTTAACATTGATAGCAATATAAAACGTGGTGACACATGATGTTAATTCATTTGAATGATCATTTTTAGTAGTAACCTGATGTTACATGTTTGTGTATTTGTCACATATTAGTATTTTATACAACATTGAAACTGACTATTGCCCATAATTCTTTCCAACTTAAATTGCTATTTTGTCCATGTGATGGTCAGTTCTTTATCCAAGGCATGAATTATTCCACAAGAAAGCAGTCATACTCTTTAAAATTGGTATGCTGCATAATGTATTTTTTTATTTTGGGCACACACATACATCAGAACACTAAATGACCTCAGAGACTGTATAGATGGAACGACAGCCAGAAGCACCGTCTTATGTAAACAAATGCCACAACATCTCTATGTCCAACCCCAAGCATCTGTCCTAGCCAGCCAGGTCCTATCTCCCAATAACATACGAGGCCACAGTTATCCCACAACATTCAAACACATGAGGCTTTTGCGGGACATTCCAGATCCAAACAACAGCACAGGTCATATCCTTGGTCATAAGACACACTTAGCCAAATATATAAAAGAAAAAATGAAATGATTCGCCAAATACTTTTAAATCACAGGAATGGAAATAGAAATAAACAGGAAATAAAAACCCTGACAAGGCATTAAAGCACTTTCTTTGTTCAGTGCACAGTCCTAAATTTGATTCCCCAGCACCATAAAAACTAGCTGAGGACAGACAGGCTTAAAACAAATAAAAAACCCTGATGGAAATTGGTGTATAGCATGACCTTACACCTGAGGCTGATCAAAGCAATTTATGACAATCCTCTTACCAACATCCTCCTAAATGGGGAAAACCTCAGAGCATTCTCCTTAAAATCAGGAACAAGACAAGCATGCCCAGTCTCACCAACCCTGCTCCACATAACGTTGAAAATCTTAGCCATGGCAGTCAGGAAGAGAATGGAATAAAAACAGTACACATCGGAGAACCAAAATTTGTATTGAGCTTATTTGTAAACGACAGTATCATCTACACTCAAGTGCAAAAAAATTCCCTCAGAAGACTCTCAGAACTAATAAGCTCTGATAAGTTGCAGGAAAGAAAATGTACACTCAAAAATTAATAATGTTCCTGTACAGGGACAGTGAAAACACGGAGGGAGAGATCACAAACACAAGCCCACTCACAGTGCTCACAAAGAAAATTAAATACCTAAGAGATCAACCTAAGAGAAGGACCTTTATAATGAAAGCTATAATAATTTAAAGAAAAAAAATTGAAGGCGACATTAGAACAGGGGAAAACATCCTGCTCTTGAGTAGGCAGACTAGTGTTGTAGAAACAGTCATACCACCAAAACTGACCAATTCAATGCAGGTCAATTCAAAATTTCAACTGCAGTTGCCAAGAACAAAAGAAAAAGAATATTAAAATATATTCACATGGGACCAAAAGAGACCCAGTACAGCCAAAACATTCCTAAACAAAACAAAAGCAGGCGGCATTATAATGCATCAAGCTATGTACAAACTATTTTCAAAAATCACATGTTATTGGCACAAAATAAGAAGGTGGAGCAATGAAACACAACTGAAGACGCAGAGACAACCACAAGCACTCTCAGCCACCTAACTTTTGACAAAGGTGCCAAAAACACACGCTTAAGAAATATAACAAAGGCTGTTGGGAGAAGCAGTCACCTGTATGCACAATGCACCTAGACCCACATCTTTCACCATATGCCAGGATCAAATCAAAATGGATCAACGACTTAGAAATTGTAACAGAAACAATGAACCTTCCACTTTGAAGAAACTGGCATAGGCAAGGATTTTCTCGACACAACACTTCAGTCAACATCAAGAATCCACAATTGGGATTATATCAAATGACATAGCTGCAGCACAGCAAAGTAAACTAAGTAAAGAGAAACCCAATGAAATGGGGGAAAATGCTAATTACTTCTTGGAGAGAGGACTAATAATATCTAGAATAGACAAAAAACTGAGAAAAATTATATTTCCAAAACTGAAAGGTCTGATTAAAAACGGGCAACTGAAATGATACCGTTCTCAGAAAGAGCAGGAACGGACAATCGATTTGTGAAAAAATATATTCAGCCTCTCTAGCAACATCAAATAAAATGCAAATCAAATTAACACCCAAGTTCCAGGCAACTCTAGTACCAATGGCTGATAGGACGAACTCAAATACCAAATGCTGGCAAGACAGGGAAGAAAAGAACCCTCTACAATGTTGGTGAGGTTAGAAACTGGTAGGATGGTAACAGAAAGCAGTACAAAGATTCCTTTAAAAACTGAAACTAGGTATCCCATTTGAAACACCTGTTCAGGGTATTTTCCCAAAAGAGTGAAAGCCATCACACAACAGGGACACATGCATACCC
>PVKB01008812.1:0-12917 GCA_004027205.1 Ctenodactylus gundi | reverse complement strand
GGATGGAGGCTGGGTCCTCCCCTCAGATTCCCCTGTCGCATGACACCAAGTTCCCCGGGACACACAGGAGCACATGACCACCAGCTCCACCCCAAATCCTCCCTGAGACCCCATCACCCTCCAAGGTGCACAGGAACGGGGCGTCAGCGGGGCCACCCACCCCAATGCTGTGCGTGCACAATGCCCATCTTCTCATGGGATTGTGCCTCTCAGAGACGGCGGCCCAGGTCATGTGGCCTCGGGCCTTAGCTCTGCCCCCTACAGGCTGCGTATTTGCTTCCAACCCTGCCTGAAAGGTTGGGGGTCCCTGGGAGCTCAGCAAGGACAGAGTGAGGGGAAGGGAATGGATATGGACAGAGCTGACGGTGATCCACAGGTGGCGCCGTGGGACAGCAGGACCTGGCATGGGCGGGTGAGTCTAACTGCATCATGGGGCAGCCACTCTCTTGGCGGACTCATGCGCATCTCTACAGAGTCAGGTGAGTCTCGCTGTCCTGGATCAGTTCACGCGAGACTTTGTTAGTTACTGAGAGAGTAGAGTGCATCCCACGAGACGAGACTCCGATTTACAAGCAGGATTTAGTTGCTGGGAAACGGGGCTGCGCTGGCCAGACTGGATTATGGTACCTGACGACTAGGTTTGCTGCAGCGAGACGAGGCTAAATCTCTCGAGACTTGATTTGGTAGCGTGAGATCAGATGAGTCATCGCGAGATTACGTTGCTGTAGAGGAGCCTGTTTGACCTTCTCTCCCTCACACAACACAGACTGTCAGGGCCTCCCCTGGTTTCGCAGACCCATGAACAAGTGCTCCTACGCATCGTAAATTACTGTAGCCTTGTTTAAGCAATTCACACACATAAAACACACGCACACACATTATCATCATCTGCTCAAAGCGGGATTTACCTTGATTCTCCTCTAAAATGGTCGTGGCATGAAAATATTAGTCTTTGATGTTTCCCAATTTGTATGTTAAGACTTGTGCCAAGTTACATCAACTGGCTGAAAAGTCCGTTAACACTTTCCTGCAATTGAATGTCTGTTTACTGCGGTCTTAATTTACCACCTTTTTCAAGGAAGTTTTATTTTAATTGAGAGAGTCAAATAAGAGTCAGTGGGCCACACAGAGGGGCCCGCGACGGACGGTCCACTATTGGCTCCTCAACCAAAGGTCCTTCTTTCAATTTTTTAAATTGAATTTCTAAATTTAGATCTCACATCCTTTTCCCCTTTCTCTCTGGTCAGCCCCGTCCACTTCTCCTGTTCCACCCCCCGGATTCCCTCTTCTTTCCTTCTTCCTGTGCCTTTCACTTCTTTATAGTTTGACGTTGTCATTGTAGAGAAATCATTTTTAACCTTTGTGTCTGATTCCCTGCACTAAGCAGGCTGCTCTCAAGGTGCAAGGTCTTCATCCTGGCAGTGTAGTACTCCACTGTGCATAGTTACGACGTGTTCTGTATGCGTTTACTGTGGGTGGACAGAGTGCCTTCTTCCAACACTTGACAAGGCCTTTCCTTATTATTTCTTTTCTTATTCATTAAACATTTACTTGGTTTGGAAAAAAGTCATCCCAGAATTAAGTCCATAAAGAAATAAATTATTTTTGGCAGATGGCCACCAAATGTATTAGCATAACTATAAAATTTTAAAGAAACTCAGCCCACCCCCAGAGATGCTGGTGTGTCTCACTTGCAGTGTTGGGGAATTGGAGACATCACACAGGATCACGTTTTAGCTAGGGAAGCCGCCACGCTGTCACACAGTAAACACCTGCCCCGCTCTGTGCTCAGCCTGGGGCCCCAGAGTGAGAACACTCAGGGACACACAAGTGGCCACCCAAGAGCGGGAGAGTGGTGGGCAGCAGGGAGATGAAGGCAGAATCACAGCACTGAGGTATGGAGTGGGGACACAGCACGGCCACGGCGTTCCGTCCCGAGTGTGGGTGTGGACAGGTACTCTGCACACAGCGGCCATGCCGGGGGAACAATGACCCGGGGGTGTGTGGCCAATGATTTCTGTTGTTTTTCTTAGGAACGACTCAGGAATGCCTTTCCTCAAACACTTCCTGCATACCTCCCTGGGGTCACGGCTCCCGCAGGGGTCTTAGTCATGGCAGAAACTTGGGAACAAGGTCACAGAAAGGATTTCTGGGTTTAAGCCGGGTGCCAGGCTAACGTGGGAGGGTCTTTGGAGAATCAGTCCTTGCTGTCACATTCGGCCACAGCCTGGGGCTGCCGAGAACGCTGTGAATTTCTGGGGCTTCACCCGGAAGTGACAGATCACTGGTGTTAAAACTAGAAGTTGTGAATCTATGGGCCTTCACCCAGAAGTGATTGATCACCGGGGTCTGATCCGGAAGTGCTGAGTGTATGGGGCTTCAGCCGGAAGTGGTGGATCCCTGGGGCTTCCTCCAGAAGGGGTGACACTCTGGGGCTTCACCGGGCAGGGCCACCTCCCTCAGCAGCTGTATTCTTCATGCAGCTGGTTTCCTATCTTGCCCTGCCGTGAGCTACTTTTCCCGGCCAGGCCTTCGCCAAGATCCGTTGCAAGTGCCTACCGTCCACAAGAGGACGGGGCCTTCTCTGTCAGGGAGACAGAATGGGCCTTTCCTCCCTGACGTTGTGGGTGGGGGATGTTCTGTCCCCGCAAGGAGAGACTCAGCCAGCACCTGACCCCGGGTGAATGGAGCCGTCGCTGGGACTTTACTAGAGAACGTGGCTCAGAAGCCCCTAGAGTGGGTTTGGGGGAGGAGTGTGGAAAGATTTGAAGGCTGTGGCTAGTGTAGATTTAGCATGCCGGGAGCCAGGTGGGTTGGGGGATGCGGGTCTGAGCTCACGAGAGAAAAAGGCTGACGGAAGAGCAGACCTTCCATGTCTGAATGAAGAGGTTTCCGGCCGGAGGGAGGACTGCGCTGGCCACTGGCCTGGAAACCACGCGTGCGTGTTCCCCTAGCCTGACACTTTATGTGCAACTGCGATTCAGGGTCACAATCAAATGAATCTCTCGGTGGAAATTCCAAACACCCCGAAGCCCTCTCCGTATCTCATCCTGTTGTTAACCAGACACCCTGTGCTTTCCTGCAGTGTGTGCACACGCCTTGATACTTGGTGGGGTGTCTGACGGCTGAAGCTTCTGGGGTTCACCATTATTGTTTTGTTTTAATTTATTTTTGTGAGTATAACGACAAGTTGGGTTGCTGCCTCCGCTTTTGGAAATGTAGAATTAAGGTTTACATTCTCAACTTCAATTCATCTGACTGACTTTTAGGTGTTGCACCAGATTCCACTTTTGAGGAAGGAGGTGGGCAGTTACATAATTTATTTTTAATATCAATGTCATCATAGTAAAATGTAGTAGAAGCAGATTTTTTAAAAGGTAGGTTTAGGTAAGTTTAAGTTACGGTTTTCATGGTGTAATTAAGAATCGTCTGGCCAGCAGAAGGCAGCATTCACCAAAACGTGACCTGGGAACCGTTTGGTAAACTTGAGGGCATGTGGACAGACAGGGATCTGCACTGCTTTGTGGACAGAGGGGCAGTGTCCCTCAGTCTGTCTGTGGAGCGAGCTGGAGCAGACGACCACCTGAGCGAATCCCTGTTCCCTTCCCTCTGGGAAACCGAGAGAGTTTATAAAGGAGTCGGCAACTTCTCCTGCGATCATCAGTATGGTAATGAAGAAATTTCACAATTAACCAAATGTAAGACCTGAACCACGAGAAAGTAACTATCACCTTAAGAGAAACCTAATCAACCCAGTGTCTTGTGGGGGGATTCTGGGGCCACCAGCAACCCCAGAGAAGGGACCGGGTCCGGTGAAAGACAGGCAGGTCCTCATGATGCCCCACTGCGGGATGCCAGCAGTCATGAGGGAAGGAGACCCAGTTACCAAGTTCTAACCTGCATCTATGAGGGGCGCGTCACCCCAAGCCCTGCTCCTAATCACTTTTCCTGGGTGTGGAAGGTTCTACCAGGACACACGACAAGTCCATTGAACGGGAAGCTCAGAAGCCCCCTGGTTATATTGGCCTTCTCCTACTGCTGGGCCAAACTCTACAAAGGGTGTTATAGTTATGCAACAGAGATTTATGATCGAAATTTCACCACTGTTGTGGTATATTCCATTTAATCCTGGTGTCAATAGAGACATCAGGGGACCCCAGATAAGCACCAATCATGTAGAAAAATGGAAACTGAATGCTTAGGTACCGAAATTTCTGTCCACACAGGACGGTGTTTCCAGTAGCTTCCTGCACACGAGGCCCACTATTGTAATACTTAAAAATAATTAAACACTTGATGAGGTAGAGTGATAGGTTTGGTTCGTTGTTCCCTCCTCAAATGACAGGAAAATACGCCGTCCCGCCTCAGTTTGCCTACATTTTCTAAGGTTTCTTTTCATCGTAGGTTCGTATGAATTAGGACTCAAATCAAAAGATGAAGGGGAGGAAATAAAGATTATTTTAATGAAGAAGTTTTGCTACCAGGTTTCTCCTGAGGGTAGCTAATATTTAGAGATTTTTGTCCTTCACCATAAAGTGGGCTCATATCAGTTGCAAATCCTTCAATGAGGCACCCCAACTAGACCCTCAGCATCATTTAAGGACTGCCTGTAGCGATAGCTACTGGTCACATTTGCACAGTTTGCAGACAATGATCTTTCTGTTTCTCCTGCTTTTACCTATCCAGGTGAGAGACAGAGAGAAGGAAGAGGGGAGGATGGAGAAAGGTGTGAGCCTTAGAGTATATCGGGAACTTTGTGCGTCCTGCCTGGAGGAAAAGGCGGGGAAGGAGCTCACGGTTTAGGGATTTAACATCTACAGCCAGCATGCTCTCAGTGTGCTTTCTCTATCCGTGCGTGGGGAAGTCATGTCTTTTAAGAAAAACAAAATAAATCTTCCATATTTCTGTCCTCCACAGCTCCTGTGCTTGTCCTGTGTTTGGACAGGTGACCTCCCTCCAGCCATTTCTCACCATCCTTTTTTCCCAATCGTCAATAACAAAACACACAGATTCAGCCTTGGGACAGGAGGGACATTGGTGATGAGTAACTCACAGGCCTTAGAGTTGTTTTTTCTTACAGACCTTCCAGCCGGCCACCTTCAGGAGGCCCCGGAGCTGGAAGTTCCCTTGTTGTCGTTCTCAGGGCAGAGAATTTCCATGACAAAAGAGTGGGGGAGGACAGACTGAGACCTGAGACCAAAGTGAGGGAGACAGACCCCCAGCTTGCCTGGGCCAGCCCTTAGCAACTGTGTCAGCTGAGGGACAAGGCCTGCATGCAGGTTAACCCTTTGCGAGGTCCCCTGTCACCATCAGCCACTGAGCTCCCACTGCCCGTGACCTCCCACGGGGCGCCGTGTGCAAAATTTGGGGAAAAGGGCAGGTCACATGAATGAAAAGACTTCCAGGGCTTGTTAAGAGCACAGGGGCCTGCAGAGGTCAGCTCCAGAGTCATGTCCCCAGGAGGGACCGTCCTCCTGGGACAATGTGGGGACGTCTCTGCCCATACACACTGGACAGGTGTGGAGGAGTGGAGCAAAGACATCAAAGGAAAAGATCTAGATGCAGGAATCCTCTCATAGATCTCTGATAAGCATTTCAGGAATGAAACAATGGGGATTTTTGGTGCGAATCACAGAAGCCAACATGCCAGCAGGCAGGGATGGGAGTGCATCCTAAGGAGCAGGCTGTGTCAGTTACCCAAGGCCTCCAGTCCTGGAGAAGTGTCAGAGCAGAAAGTTCACAGCTGAGTCCTTCCAAGCTTTAAAGGGGGAAATGAACGCTTGCTGTCCCACAGAGGACTCTGTTGGCAACTGGTCTAGAAACCATGAGCGCTGTGTCCTGTCAGAAAGTGTGCCCGCGTTTTATGTCCTGAGGGTTTGCGTGAAGCTGAGATTCGCGACAATACGGTGGAAGAGATTTAGAGCCAGCCCAGCGTTCAGGCTGTCCACAGGTTCTGTCTGCTGCTCAGAGCTCGCTTAAAAGTGGGGAAAGTGGTGCAGCAAAACAATGTAAAAAGCTTGTAGTTGTGCCCAACTGAGAGCAAATTCATAACGTGGGCAAAAGAAAACAGGTGTGTTTAAGAGATAAGCACTAAAATGAAGCCGCATTCTTGGATCAGAACTCTAGAACAGGGGCCTTGGGGCCCTCTCAGGAAGGTGTAGGACCCTGCCCACCCTCAGGAGCAAAGCCAAGAGACTGTGCTTAGCAAAGGAGACCCCAGGCGTCCTGCACCGCAGCTTAGAAAGGGCATCGCCAAGGAGCTGAGCCTTCTAAGAGCTCGGGGGCCTCAGTGTGCAAGGTGACCACACTACTGCCCACCCCAGCAGCTGGCCTTGGCCATGGCCACGTGGTGCTGGCTTCTGACATACACAGTGTAAGAGCCGTGGAATCTTTGGGACTCTACGCAAGTCTTAGAAGAAGCTCTGGAGGCCAGGCCGCGTGTCCCCGGGAGGGCCGTGTGTGAAGTTGTGAAGGTGAAGCTGAAATTCCAGTGCACAGTCCAGAAATGCGGAGATGCCCAGAACGTAGACTGTCTGGAGGACGGCCACCGGCTGGGAGCAGAGCCAGCCCCAAGGTAAAGCCAAGGAGCCCGCAGGTAGAGCTGGCAGCCTAGGGTGGCCTGTGGGGTCCACACCTTGCGGCAGTCCACCCAGTGCTGATCACAGATGTACAAGACCTCAAAGAGCAACTGGACGCAATGTTGAGTCTGCTGGTTTTACCCCTGCCTTGATGCAGGTGGTTTCTAGCCTCCTATTTCTACCTATTGTAAGAGGAAGGTTTCCCCTGTGCCGTTCGATGTAGGAGGTGCTTTGACCTTTCCAGAACTTCAGGACAGAGAATCTCCCTGACACGACAAGGAGACTTTGGACCTCAACACTTGCATCGTGCTACTGTGAAGAATGTGGTGTCAAGCCCGGGTGCCGTGTGATGGTCTGACTCTGGAATGACCGCGAAAGCCTCACGGTCAGAAGGGGATTCGATTGTGGCGGTTAGTTTCCTGACTTCCGGGGACATTGAGAACTGGGTCCTGGCACCTTTAGGGGTACACGGGAGTTTGCCCACTGAGGGGGAAAGCCCTGGGCCCTGCCTGGAAGGGTGCGTGCCGGCTCCACCCGTCCACTCTCTTTCTGCTTCCTGCCCACCACGGGGCAAACACACCCTCCCCACCGAGGCTTCTCCCAAGACCTCCCACCACTGCCGGCTCCTCATGACTGACAAGCCTTCCCTCCCGTAAGGTCAGGGTGCTGTGTCCTGGCACAGAAGAGTACTTAATTCAGCATGTTGTGAAGTCCCCACATGGATGTGGACAGCTGCAGCACTGCAGCCTGTTGTGTGGAGTCGTTGAGAGACACTGGACAATGGAAACCATCCCTATGGGCAGAGCTTGGGCTGGGCACCTGCGCATACACCTGTCCGGAGAAGCAACATGGCCACAGGTGTGACTGTGTACCCGTTCGCGGAATGGTCTGGAAGGCTGGTCTGGGCATGGGAAGGGCACGACTGCGATGCTGAGGAAGACATTTGGGGATGGCATATGTAGACAGACATCTGTAAGGGAGAGAAGAATGCCAAGATATTTTTATCTCCTGTAAACTCTCACCGCAAGGTGAACTCAGCAGAAGAGGGCCTCAATTATCATGTGGAGTGGACAACTCATTTTGTAGTGAGCACTGACTGTCATTTCTCAGCCGGTCCTGTGTGCAGCCATCCAGGGTGACCGGGGACCACTCATGCCATTCCTAGGAATTCACCTGCCAAATTTGGTCCCTTTCCCGTAATTCCGTGGGTTCTCCTGGCCTACATATACCCACAGCAGAAGGCGGGAGTTTGTACAAGGAGGCACAACAACAAATCCATTGAGCTGGACGTGAAGCCTTTCTCCCGGTCACTTTGGCCAGCACGGGCCCAGGGGATAGAACCTCAGAAAGGAGTGAGAGTTTGTGAGGGGTGCTGGACCCAGACTACCAGAAGGAAATGGGGCAAGTGCTCTGTGATTGAGGGACGGAACAACTTCCTAGGAGGGTTGGGTTTCCTTCAGGGCCTCTCCCACAATCACTACATGTCTTGTTTTATATTAAACTCAAAGGAAACTAGCAGAGCCCAGTCCAGATAGATGACCTCAGGGATGGAGATGTGGGTGCTGGGCAGAGCACCGACACCTGCTCAGACACTTGCTGACGGCCGTGGAAAGGCACCATGGGTAGGAGAAGGTAGTTAGGAATGCGTGACCCCACGACCAATGTCAGAAAGGAGAATGGAAAGTGGAATTGTATGTAGTGTGTCTTCCCTGTGTTGCCCACGTGATTGAGCCTGTGTTGTGTGCATAATAACACCAACAGCCTTGATTTCAATACTTGCTGAATTTACTACGTAATCATTACATAAAGGAATATCTGGGGAAGAGTAGGCATTCCAGAAGCCAGGACCTCTGCCTCGTGCTGTGGGCAGGCGGTGAGCGCGTTTCCACGTCTACACAGGGTGGTGGTGGGATGTTGGGGGTCGCTGTGGATTTGGCTACTGTATGTGGAGACTGAGCATGGCTTTAGGAGGTGAGCCTTGTTCCCAAGTCAACAGGGGGTGGATGGTGAGTGCCCAAAGTGTTGGGGCAATGGCTATCAGTTAGGAATTGACCAGAGCATCTACAGAGCAATTTAGGGTGTCAGTGACTGACAGCTGGCCCTGTGAACTAAGGGAAAGAGGCCCGCCCAACATGGGGGAAGCCAACCAATCAGGAGGAAGGGCCAACAAAGACTTTCTCCTGCTTCTTCCGGGGGATTCCAGCCTCGACCGCCGGCTCCACGCGTGGGTGGGTCTCCAGCGCAGATCAGTCCTCAGATTCACGCTGGACACAGGTAGTCAGAGCAGATGCTGGCTGGCTGGTCCGGGTCACACTTTCCAGAGTGTCCTCAAGACAGAATCCCCCCAAGTACAGGTAACCTTCTAGGACTCTCTCTTAGGAATCTGTACCCTGATGTCACAAATCCCATTATGTAAATAGAGCCTGGTGTCCCAGGACGCAGCCCTTGGGAGGCTGAGGCGCCAGCACTGTGGTTATAAACTCAGTCTCAGTAACTAAGCAACTTTGCAAGACCCTGTTTCAAATTAAGAAATTTGAAAAGCTGGAGGCTGTCATTCTCCGCCACTGTGGCACGCCTGAGCTCGATCCCCAGGACCACACAGACTCAGGTCTGGTTTCTAAGCAGGTCGTGTCACCCTCCCTTGCCCACTCCGGTCTTCCCTCTTCCCACCCTGAATTTTCCTCCTTTTGCCCAGTTTCCTGAGCTAGTTCTGGCTTTCTCCTGGCTGCGCTCCAATGGGGGACAGTGATTAGGCCAAGGCAGCTGGGTGCTTCCAGTAGGACTGCAGCAGGGGCGGGGGATGAGGGGGGCGACTCTGGAGGTCAATAAAGTGAATCCACTTCGAGGGTGTCCAGGGAACAGTGGAACTGCGAATGCACCAACGTCCCACGCATAAAAATCAAGACTGTCGCGGTCACTGCAGCTCCTGGGCTGGATCAAAGTTCACTCATGCAGACAGCACGTGCAGGCCCGCTGGTCCGTGGCTGACGTCAGCGAGTCTCCTCTCCCGCATGATATCCTGCTCCACTGCTGATGCAATTGCTACCAAAAGAACTGCGTCGGATAGCTCCAACCGCTCCACTGTGGGATGAGGTTGTTGGCAGCGCGGACTCGCAGTGAGATCTTGCCTGGCCTATGCAGGGCGGGGAGGGTGTACGAGTTCTTCTGGCTCCCAGGGATTGTGACCTTGGCCGAGAAAAAACCCAAGTTAAACATGAGTGATTGCACCGGCTGCTATGTGGGGTAGGGTTATGGTCTGGACCCACAACATCTACCAAGGCCTCATGTACTGGATGTTGTGGGTCAGCTGTGGATTGCACGTGTGGTTCCAGGTGGGGCCTGGTCAGGAGTGGGTCATACTGGGGTAAGGTGGACAGGTGTGGGGTAGATGGTAGACTAAGGCATGTAGTCGGTTGTGGGCATGTGGCAGAGTCCCAGGAGTGTGACCTGGAGGGTCATTGGGAGGAACTCAGAACTGCCCATCACTGTCATAGGACCCAGATGGGCAGATGCTAGCTCCACCCTTCCTTGCTCACCTGGCATCCTATCGACCGTGTCTCCCTCTCTCTGGGTCTCTGCCATGGGCTTCCTCCACGGCCAGCCCCCATGAATGACCCGTGACCTACTGCATCTGTGACCTAAAATAAGTCTTTCCTTCCTTAAGTTATGGATGCCAAGCCTTCTCTCCCACCAAGAAGAACGTAACTAAGACAGGATGCATAGAAAGCTGAAAGCCACGCTCTCTGTGCAGGCATGAGGGACCACGGCTGAAAATGACATTGTGTGACACATTGTAATGAGCCATGGCTGGGCATGTGGCTGCCAACTGTGATCCCAGCATGCCAGAGGCCACGGCAGAATCACCAGCTCAAAACCCAACCTGGGCAACTTCAATCACTCTCAATATTAAAAGCAAAAAAGAGACAGAGAGAGAAAGAATAACATATCACTGTTTGCCTCCAGAATGTCCCGTATAGATGTGAATCAATGTGTTTCATGGGCTACAACATGTTGGGTCCTGCTCAGGAGCAGGGACTCAGGGACGGTGTTGCCTGGAGGGACAGGTTGTTTTCTGATTTCTGCTCCATCCCTCTGCGTTCTGGCCTTGGTGACCTAAGTAGCTTTTAGATGGCGAAGTGGTCACCGTGCCCTGCCACCATGGCCAGACAGCCATGGACGGCCTGAGACCTTCTGAACGTGGAGCCCAAAGAAACGTCTCTCCTCCTTGTGAGCGGTGGTCTACAGTATTGAATCTCAGCACTGACGTGGTGGCTAAGGCAGGAATCTGCACCAGACAAGTGGGAATTTTCCTGACTATGTGACCTAGAAGCTGTTTTGACACTGTTATGTGGGAGGATTTGGAATTGTTTTGAGTTCCTGGCTAGAAAAGCCTTTGAATGCTGTAGCTGGGTTTCATGGAAGACCCTGGAAAGAGCTTAGGAAACCAGTTATCTGATCAACAGGCTCATCATGAAGGCCGGGCTCCAAGATTTCAGGGAACAAGGAGGATTTTATTGGTAGCTAATCTACAAATTAGGCTTTTTGGTCGTTGGCTAAAGGTATGTTGGTTTTTTGCCCACGTCCTGCCCCTGCAGGTAGCTGTGACTAAGGATGGTTCACTACCTCATCTGATGCGGGAATTTTCAAGGTGGCCAATATCCAAGTTGATGCCTGGGTGTTATTTGTTGCTTTTTTGGAGAGAATGCTTTAAAAAAAACATGAAAAATCGTTTCTCTTCCCAGTGTGTCTGGAAAGAAAAGGAATTTTTCTGACTGATGTTTAGATTAAGGGTGGTAGACTAATCTGGAGAAGAAAATTTGAAAAGATCCCTGGCTCAGGCACAGGGTCTCTTTGCTACTTTTAGGTATATAGATACTCATAATGGGGAAGAATGGTAGAACCAATTGCATAAGAACCCCCTAGATTTGACAGAAATAAAAGACCTGGAAAGATTCCACAATGAACACCATGCCAGCTGGAGAGATTGGCGTTGAAAATAAGATTGTCTCCATTGAAACATTGCAGAAATCAACACGAAACCATCAAGGCTTCCCCAACTCTAGTGTTGAAGTGTAAAAGAATTTAAGGCAACATGGGCACCGTGCAGGGCCACAGAAGAAGGGGAACCCACATGGGGATCAAACGTGCACGAGCTCAAGGGCCTCCACAGTTATGTAACAGGTGGTCAGGACAGGAGCAGACCTGGGCGCCACACGGTGCTGATCACACAGGCAGCACAATGTAATATTTAGGGTCTTAGGATCCTCCACCCAATATCATTTCAACTAGTTGGAGGGCACAGGGACAGCAGGAGATGGACTGGCCGTGGAGCTAAAGTGCAGCAGAGACCAGAGATGTAGAGACACCAGCGCCAAGGGAGAGCTGCTGAGGTAGTCCACACGCAGTGAGCAGAGGGACCCCAAGAAGAAGGATGTTAAATTTGGATGACTGAGGTTGGGGACGCACAGGATACGTTCTTGCCACAGCTCTGTTCCTAATTCTCTTCCTCCTCGTCCTCATAGGTTGAGTCACAGCCCTTCCAGAAACCCTTCCACCGTAGCCAAGCTACGGACTGCTTAAGGCCCTTGAACCATGGCCTAAAATAGAAGCCTTCCCTCCATTGAGTAGTGGCCGTTGGGTCCTTCGCCCTAGAGATCAGGTACGTGGCATGGAGACAGTTGAGCTTGAGTTCAAACTTACCAGTGAGGTTCCAATCACAGCTCCATTGCTCTGGAAGAGAAAGTTGAGACAAGTTAACGGTTTTCACTTGTAAGGAATTGTCAAGAGCATTCAACGTACTGACATATCTGGATGGAGTGGGGGGTTCTGGTGTAAAGATCGTGAGTTAAGGCCTTCTGCCACCGTTCCCTGACCAACCACGGACTGACTGAGACATTTGAACTCTGGGCTATAGGATAAACATTTTCTGGATTAAGCTGTAGGTATTGGTTCATCTGCCCTGCAGATGAGTAAGTGACCCAGACGGGGAGAATTAAGAGAACTGAGCTTGAGTTCCAACTCTCCAGTGGACGGTTACGGCCAAGTTCAAGGTCTTGGAAGAGAAAGGAAGATCAGAGTCATTGTTCTCATCGGTAAGGATGCTCATGGGAACATTTCATGTACACGCACTTTGGGATGCGGTGCACATGGGGACCCCAAGCTCTGTGACCATTCACCGGTAGACTATCTCCACCCATGCCTAGAGAGCCGTCCAAAACAGGCGCGACCAACATGGCACCCACCACTTAGTTTTTGGGTTTGTGCCATTGGCAGCTCTCAATGCTATAATGAAAGATCTTGGGAAAAAAATGCTAAGAACTTTAGGCAGCTCATGAATGA
>PVKB01008811.1:0-12921 GCA_004027205.1 Ctenodactylus gundi | reverse complement strand
TTTTTCCTTTCTCCCTCTAGTGGGCACAAACTATTATAAAAATAAGACGTATTAGTGTTAGGTATATCATAATATACAGTCTCAAGTTTTTTAAAAATTATAAATGTCAGTATTTCAGAACCACTAAGGAAAATGTTTTATTCTTTTGTAGGCGTAATAGTGGATCCTTGAATGTTGAAGATGTTCTTACCAGCTTCGACAATACCGGAAATGTTTGTAAGTTAAATGCTACATCTCTAGAAACATACTGCCTTTCTCACTAATGTTTATTGTACTTGCTCATGTGTGTGTGTGTGTGTGTGTGTGTGTGTATGATAATGTATGTGTATACACATATACATACAATAGAGGTTTCTATTTTCTTTACCTGCAAACAATCACATTATTTGCAGGAGCAAGCTGAATAGGACATGTGGCTTTTACACTTTGCCAGGGCTGTGCATGTGGCCAGATGGGGGATAGAAGGACACTGGACTCTGCAGTACCGTTCATTTTTGTTTTTTGTTTCTATTGCAACCTTCTCAGTCACTCCAGCAGAGAACCTATTTCTTTTTTTGTTATGTTATGGATACTTTCTAAAAATTCGTTGCATTTTGACTACAGATTAAATCCAGAACATGATTCCATGATGTTAATATGCTTTAGTACTGGGGCAGCTTTGGTTCATGTCAGTTAGTTATGATGTTACAGAGTATATTGTCCATTCATCTAAGTCTCTGTTGAGTGGTGAAAGACTTTTTCCACTGGAAAAAATCATTGAAATAACTAACATAATATCAGATGATGGAAGAAATCAGCCAGGAATCCCTGTCACCTGTCATAGACTCAGGAAACGCTGTGACGAGAGTGGTCTTCCTTCTCAGGCTTGTTGTCTGTGTGTCTTCACATTGTGAATTATTAGTAGGATGTGAATATGTGACTATCAAATGCACTCCCCCTTTTTCCCCAAAGGAAAATTTAGACCTCTGACTTCTAACTGTCCAAACTTAACAAACTTTATTTACCAATATTACTCAGTCAAATCAAATGCATAGATCTGGAGTTATCCCTAGTATATTGAGGAAGTAATCTTTTTCTCAGGTTCTCATTATGGAAAGGTTTCTTTTTTTCTTTCCTGGTGCTGGGGCTTGAACCCAGTGCCTTGTGCGTGTTGGTAATTTCTCTGCCATGTAGCCCCATTCCCAGCCTATAATCTTTTGATTGCATAGAAGAGTTGTGTTTTATCCCCAGGGAACTACACGTGTCATAAAATGATTCTAAAGTACTTACAGTAGGTGGGCTTCTCTTCCATGCACAATTCCTGGTGCACGTTTGAGTTTCTACCTCTTGGCATCAGTGAAGTCTTTCCCATTTAAGCGTCTTCTATTTTTAACGGGGCAAGGCTAGGACTGGCAAGGAGTGAGTGGACGGTGGCTGAGACGATAACATCCCTTCAGTTCCAGAGTGGTGTTAATTGTCGTGAAGTTAGCTGTGTGCGTCCGTAATTTCAGAGCATGATCCTGGAGTGTGCAGTGCAGAATTTTTGATTCAGTAATGTAAAAAGTGAAGTACTTTTCCTTGTAACACAATATGAAATAGGCCCACTAGCTGGCGACATTATATAAAACAAAAATAATTTCCTGAAGGTCTAAATTATTATTTCACACATGAATGACTGTCTTCTCTTTAGTGTTCTCCCATTCTCCTCTCCTCTTGTCCCCACACACCGCCAGTTGTCGATATTACAAGCGGAGAAAATGTGCGAAATCGGGCCAGGGTGTTTTTGCTGCTGCCTGTTGTTTGGTAGGAAGATCTGTGACTTTGGGATGAAATCCACCTACCTTGAGTCCCTCTCAGAGACTCATCTTGAACTCTTTGTGATCTCTGTGAGCATCTGTTTTTTTCTTTTTCTTTTTAAAAGACTAATGTATTGAAAATACGCAGCACACTGCGTTCCTCAGAGTTGCCACTCACTGCACAGAAGCTGTTTATGAATTAGTACTGGTGACTACTATTGCTCAAACTTCTTTTAGTTTTTTCTCATAAAAAGGTGGTATGCATAATATCTATAATTTTTATGTATCAGTTAAAATAGATTTAAATTTAAAATATTGTTGAGTATTTTGATGTTTTAAAATATACTATATCAAACCAAAAAGACAGGCCAGAAAGTTAGATAAAATTATTAAAATGGTTTGTTAAAATATTGTCATAAATGGAGAGGTTAAAATCTGAATCTTTTTCTGAGTAATAGATATGGTGACAGAATACGGCATATTAAAACATATTCGATGGTACTTTCACATTTTTGTTTTAGTGATGCAAAACACTGAACGAGAGGTCTTTGTGCTGAGCAAAGCTTTATTTTTTATTTTTAAATTTTGAGACGTGTCCATTCTAAGTTGTGTTGTTCTAGCTGAGCTTGAACTTGTACTTCTCCTGCCTCAGCCTCCCAGAGTGCTGGGATTACAGGCACATGCCACCATGGGTTTTATATTTACTCTTTTTTTTTTTAAAAAAAGACTCCAACTGTTCTTATATTACACTTAGTGATAAGTTATCTTTGAGTAAACTTAATATTGGTTATAACTTTTATATAATTTTGTGCATAAAGTGATCATGGATTGAAAAAGTGGTTTTTCATTTGATATCTCAAAAGTTTGATTCTCTTAACACCAAGTGGTTATTAGGTTGAGTTTGTGAAGCAAAAGCCCAGCAGAGGGCGCCACACTCATGAGTCTGTCACAGCGCACAGCAATCTATACTTGGAGCAGGTAACTTGAATTACAACTGTAAACATCACTACATAAAAATACATGGACGCACTTACAAATTACCATTTATTTCTAATATATTTAATATGTTTAATTTAGTAGTATACAAGTAGGTTTTTCATGCCTGAGGTTTTAGTTCAGTTTGGTGTTTTGTCATTTTAATTTTTGCATTTTCAGTTATAAAAAAGAAATACACTTTTTTTCTTTCAATCCTGATAGAGAATAAAAGATGTACACATGAGCATCGTTCCTAAGCCACTACATGGTAATACGCTGACAGGAGCGAGGAGGAAAGTGCCTGATACTGTTAGAGAAACGAAGTTTAGTGTTGTTCATTTATTTCAGAAGTGTATTTCCAGGCTAATGTTACTTTTTGCTAATAGAAAAATTTAACTTATTTTACAGTCACAATGTCCTGATGTGTATATGTTGTGGTTAGGATCTGGAGTGTGCCCCAAAAGTCTCATGTATTTTAATGTTGTGGATTGTCTATGGCACCATGTGATGTTGGTGGGTTGGGGTCTAGTCTGGAGGGGTGGGTGACAGTTAAGTTAGGATTAGAGGCGTGTGAGTTAAGACTGAAGGCGTGTGAATTAAGAGGAGGACGGGGACTTGGACTAGTCTCTACTAGTCTCAACTTGCCCGCCTGTGTGTGATGTCCTGAGAAGCTGCCTCCACCTCTGCCTCTGCCATCTACTTCGATTGTTGCTGGCTGCCCCTGAATGGATTAGTGACCTTCTGAAACCGTGAGCTAAAATAAACCTTTCCTTTACTAAATCTGTGGGTGTCAGGTATTGAGTCACAGCAACGAAAAAGTAACTAAGACAGTATACATTATAAACTATATGCTCATGGTTTAGTAGAACTATTGATCATGCAGGTAGTGATTGCATTCTTTATAGAAGTTTAAAGATAAAAAATCAGTCTCACTCTCAGAATTTGTCACACCCTAAATAAAGTCATGTGGAAAAAATCTTAATTTTGCAGAGTAAATGAAACCTCCGATGTTTTTTCTCCAACATATCGCAAGATATTCTTTATATTTACCTTTTTTTAGAAGTTTTTTTAAATGTTTAACCTTCCACATAGTTTGTAATTTTGAAATACTCTTCATTGATTTCATTTTTCTAATGTTTTAGGAAGAAGTTAAAATAAATTTTATGCAAAATTAATCATTTTTGCCTAATGATTTATTGTTGTACAGTATATGACCCCAAGTTTATTTTCGTGTACTTACATTTGTTATTGTGGAAAGCAAGCCATTCTCAAACATCCACTTCCCCCTGACCTGATGTCTAGCTGGGCAAAGACATGCACACTTCATTCTCTGGCCTCCTCCTCATCTCTGAGGTGCCAGAGCTGCCATGCAGGAAGGAGGGGCCTGCTACCCATTCATCATGCCCAGAAAGGGGCGCTATCAAGTAGGGGACGACACCCTGCTCCTCTAGTGAGGGGCTGGCTGCTTCTCCTTCCTGTGGCATGGTGCTCAGGTACCTTGGAGGACAGGAGTATTCTGTTTGTGTGTGTTGCGGCAGCTTTCCTGCTTCTGATATTTCTGTATGTTTTCAGCCAGTCCCCCTGACTTCTTCATCAGAGATGCCTCACCAGGATATGTCTCTTCAAAATCCATTTTCTCTTTCTCCAGAGTTGTCTCTGTCCTAGACCGAAATGAGCTTTAAAAAGTACAAATTTTTAATTGAGTTAGTTGAATTAGGGTTAATTGAAATCTTATACAATTACTTAATATTTAAAAAAAATTTTTAAAAGCTTTGAGATAGGGTCTCATGAAGTTACCAAGTGTGTTGGCAGGGCCCCAACTTGTGATTTTGCCTTAGATTCATGGCAGTCCTCCTGCCTCAGCCTCCCAAGTTCTGAGATTACAGGTGTGTGCTGCCGTGCCTGGTTTATGTGGTGCTGGGGGAATCAAACTCAGGGCCTTGTGCTTGGTAGGCAAGTGCCTTAACCTCTGTGCCATTCCTCCAGCCCCAGCTTGTGATCTTTCTGCCTCAGTCTCCCTTTGTGCTGGAGTTATCGGTGTATTGCACCACACCTTACTACAGAATAATATCTGTGCTTGGGGGGATAATAACTTTATTTTTAAAGTACATAGTCTTGTTTATGAATCAGGATTCCTGACTAATATTGCAGCTTACATTTGGGGAATATTTGTAAAATCTCTTCTGTTGTTCTTCAAAATTTTCTTCTCTTTGCATGGGTGACATGCAGAGCCCTGTGGTTAGTAGGCATTTCCTGGACCCAGGATGACTGTGTAGAGCCTCTCCCTTCTGTCCTCTTCCATGGGACAGTGGTGGTTTCCCCAGTGACCCCTGGGCCTCACCTGAACTCTGAGCACACAGCTGTAGTCTCACATTCTGGTCCTTCTGGTGTTCTGATGGCAGTGCCTATTTTGTGTTTTACCTTAAACAACCACTTTAGGGCTAGCAATCAAATGTCACTGATGGAAAAATTCTTTTTGTTTTTTTTTTTTTCATTTCTTATATATATTTTAAAAGCCAAAGGGGAAAATCATGTGTAGATATCATTACCAGTTTCCCAAATTTCTAATTTTTCTGTTGTGCCTTTGTTACGTATTTCAGAGTATCAGTATTTTTGATAGGCAAGCATTTAACTGCTGAGCTGTCCCTCCAGCCCCCAGTAGTCTTGGAATTATCAGAGCTTAAAGAATGCCAGCTTGGATGTAGGCATGCTTTCTTCATTCAGTATAGGGGTGCGCGCGCGTGTGTGAATGTGTATTTAGTGATGTGTGTATTTGCTTATGTAAATCATACGTCTATGTAGAGATATATAATGTGTGGATGATGTGCATTATGTACCCTACACATATACTTCATGAATGTACATGTAGTTTCTATATCTGTACACATATGCATTTAAATAATGTCATTTAACCAAAAGAAAATTTGGATTTTTAATGTTCCATTGTGCTGTGTCTAAGTAGGTGTTGTAGAAGGATCCTGGGACATGGGGTTCGGGCTTTTTAGTTCTTCCAGTTATTAGCTGTGTAACCATATGTGAGTCTCTGAGCGAGTGGCAGCTCCTCCCATGACACTGAATGAGAAGCAGTTGCTTTGTGCTGTGGTGCATGTCATACTAAGTAATGTGACAGTACTAACTGTACAGGATGTTTGGGTTTTTTGTTATTGACATCTGCCTCATTCTTGAGCTTTTTCAGTATCTTTGGTGTTGGGAAATAAGACAGGGAGTATTTATAGTGTGTAACATTTTGTGTCAGTATTTTTCATTGTTTTATGTGAAATCATAAGAATAGAGACCTAAAATAGCATGGCATGGTGTAGGAGTACACATATACATTAATGTTTTGGAATAGAGAATGTAAAAAGATCTGAATGTTTGTGATGTGTCATATGGTCAAGATCGAATTTTAGTGAAAGGAAAGATAGTTTCAAAAAATGGTATGCGAATAATGCCTAGGAATTAAAATAAATAAAACCGATTCCCTCTTTTTTATGCTAAATGTCAAAAAATTAAAGAATTAAATATTAGTTAAAGCTGATAACACTAGTAGATATTTCAGTGAGCACTTTTATTAATTGAAATAAGGAAGCCTTTCCTTATTGTCAGTGACCCAAAACCCCTCAGCTTAGAGTAATAGATCAACCAAAGATATAAAGATGCCTTTTTAAAAAAAGGAGCATTAGAAAAGTTGAACTACAGATGATACACTGGTAATTATTGTTCATGACATTGTGTAGGCAAAGATGTATACTCTTAACTGTGTAAAGAGCTTTTGCAAATCAGTCACAAGGGGACAGACAGTCTGCAAATCTATAAGAAGAAGACAAAACAGCCAAAATTTAGGTATTTCATGGAAGAAACAGAAGTGTTCTATAAAGTCAACAAATACTTGTTTTAATTGTCATCTAGGAAAGGTGTTGAAAACAGTGAGGTACAACTTTGCATATCAGACTGTGTAGATGACAGCAGATGAGCAGCAGGGGCGTCAGATGGGCACTTCTGATTCCCTGGTGGGGGGGTTGGTCTTACCTTTTCAGAGGCAGTCCAGCAATACTTCGTAATCTTGGGTATAAATACTTGAAGTGATTTCCTTTCTTAAACATAGCAAAAACAATTATACAAAGCTATATATAGAGGGACTAAAGGGATTATCAGAACACATTGAACAACCTGAAAAAAATATAAATCTTTAATTTTAGGTGGCTGGCTAACTAAGCTCTGTGAGCCAGGTTAGGTTAAGGAATGCACAGCAGATGCCATCACACTTCTGTGAAGCATGCACACTTGGGAGCTATGTGGGGTGGCGTGGTTGTGGCGAAAACACGTGGGGTTATGTATCATTGACAGCTTTTCTTTGTATTTTGAGTATTGTTTGAATTTTTATGATATATGTTACTTTTATAACTAGAAAAAATGGATTTTTATTTTGAAAAAATACTCTTTAACTTCCAAATTTTTTTTTTACTGGAGGCTGTGATAAAGTCTGAAATTGCTTATGCTAGCACTGTTAACTAAGAGAGAAATTCATTTTACCAGTCATTAAGTAGACAATATTTTGTTTTTAAATAATGCTTTTCTCCAAGGAGCTCACAGCGTGTTAGATGGTAATGTATTAGCTTCCCAATACCCTTATAAGAAATCAGAACTTGAATCATTTAGCCCTGTAATAGGTCGGGGGAGTACAGAGTGGTTAAAGTCAATCAGTGGCAGAATGTTGAGCTTTAGGCATAATTTGTAAGTTAGAAAATAAATTCATAGGATTGTTGTGCATTCTATGGCAAGAACACATGGGTAACCGACAGCCTTGGAACTGGAGGGCCCCAAGGCCAGTGGAGAGCTGGTGGGACGTAGCCTGGTGCTGTGTCTGGCCCTTGGCCCTTCAACTTGAGAGTCACAATGCACACATAATGGTCTTTGACTCCTAATCTTACATTAGAAAAGATTTGGTTGGGTTACATTGGTCAGTGGCAGTTTCCCTAGCCACATCTCACTGATTTCTTGGGTGCGTAGTTGGCAGCTTTTTCTGTTGGCCTGCTATTGGGTAAGCCCGCCCTTAGACAATGCCCAGAGTTCCTAGCGTGTGCTATTTCTATTCACAATACAGAAAGGACATTAGAAGACATCTCTTTTCAATGCTTTTTAAAAAAAGAAATCAGGAAGTTTATATGATTCTCTTTAATAATAGAGGGTGGTGCTGTTGTGAAAAACAGAAATAATCATGTAATCCATTCTAGCTTCATGTGCTTGAATCAGTGCAATAGCACTGTCTTTGTCAAAAGCCTGCTATCTCTCCCCTTTTAATGTGTCTAATTTAGGTACTCCCACATTTTAACAGAAGATACACCATGCTAGTCCCTCCCTACCCCAGCAGATACTGAGGAGCTCCTTTCACTCTTCTTTTAAACACCCGCTATTGCATTCGTGCTTCATAGGGTATCCATCGGGAGCTTTGCAAATGTAGCCCCAGTGGATGATCTTAATCTTGTAAGCGCTGAGGAAAGTGATACCTAGAGCAGGATAACTTGCTTAAGGGCTTCATAAGAAGTCACACAGAAGTTTGGAACTATTCTGCTGCATTTCTTGAATGTTCCATTTTACCAGGATCATGAGAAATGTGCTTTAAAAGTTCACGATAAGAATTGAACACTAAAAGTGGTAATGTGGATGGCTAGAAAATAACTTCGACATGTGGAAAAGAATTCTGTGCGGAGGATTGTGTCTCGGAGGAGACTGATTAAAGGTCACCAGAAAATGGGCTCTCTAGGGTTTCTGAAAGGTAGTTGACAACCTAATGGAGTGGGACTTGGGGAGTGAGGAAGGGGAGAGAGAATGCATTTTCTTTCATTAGGCTTAAATCAAGTGTGTGTGTGTGTGTGTGTGTGTGTGTGTGTGTGTGTGTGTGTGTGTTTAAGAAAAAGTGCTGCTTTGGTGTCTTTTATTAAGATCTTTGATTGCAGACAGCTTGTGGAGATTTGGGTATTTTTATAATCTGTGTGTATTGCGCCAGCCTCACCAAGGGTGCATGAAGCTGACAAAGTGTTTGACGACTGAGTGAATGTGGTATTTGTGTGACGGTGCCCCATCTTTTTTCTGTTCTGAATCTGACTGTTTCTGTTGGTCCTGGGAAGGCAGGAAGAAGTGAGAGAAAGTCACCAGTCACTTTATCTGTATGTGTTTAGCTGCTCCAGAAGCCCACCGTCTTTGTGGTGTGTTAGTCAGGTAGACTCTTCTCTGCAGGTGGGAATGCCGTGATTTCGCTGACACCTTCTCTCTTCTAGGCTGCTAAAGGCCTGGCTTCTGTGCTGGTGCCATTTCTTGGGATTTCTTGACAACTGACATCTCTTAAGACCTGATTAAAAGGTGTGGTAGAACTCAGCTTTACCACTAAATTAAAACATATCAAGCATCATTTTAATTGTGTGATAAGCAAGAAAAGACCAATAGTATCTTGATCCATCTTGGGCACTTTATTTGAATATTTGGTCACTTAATCAGAAACTCGTGGGGAATTGGTTGGCCTGCTGTTGTGTAGTGTTGAGAAATGGCCTGTCTTTACCCACCGGCTCCCTGCTTTCCCTCTGGCTTTCTTTCCAAGAGAATCGAGTGCTGGAAGGGAGGGAGGAAGGGTTTGGCTTCTATTGCCCATTTTGACCTTTCTCACGTCTTGCAAGTTTGTAGTTGTGTTCTGCAATTCAGTGCTCAATCAGGTGCTGTGTACTGTGTTTGTCTCTTTCTCCCAAAATAAATCCCGACTGCCTTAAATGCAAGGATTGTGTGATATGCTTACACACCCTTTAACCTGTGGGTCAGTCTCAGAGGCTGTCAACAGTCCATTCTACGGTGAGTATTTTCAAATAACTAGAGTATTTCACCTCTAGTGATGGAGTAACACAGAGGCAGCACAGAGTCACAAGGGATTTTTTTTGCCATCTCTGGGACCCTCTCCCATCCACCGCTGTCCCACATTGCTCGTGGCTCTCTGCCTGTTAAATACAGCAGAGGCACAAAGCGAGCCTCCAAAAGCAGATCTGTTTCTTGTGTTTATCACAGGACACCTTTCCTCTTGCTTTTGCCCCTTCCCCTCTGAATCTGTGTCACAGAGCTGAGGAACAGGCCTGTGAAGGCAGGCTGCTTCCCAGATGACTTGAGCCTGGGGTGGGCAGACTGGAGAGAGGGCAGGAGACTAAGGTAGACCCAGCTTTCTGCTAGTGAGAGTGCATAGTCTTTTTTGCTTAGCATGATCTCAGTTGTACTCAGTGTAATTATTAGCAGCGCCCCTCTTAGCCTCAAAATTGTCCCAGTTTGGACGATTAAATATACATATGTGTTTTGAAGACAAGGACAGAAAGATTAGAAGCTTCTGTTGCTTGTATCTAGGTAGACCTCTCTATTCCACTGCAGAAACTTGTGCAGACCTGACTCAAGTGTGTTCAGTCAGTAGGTGTTGGTTCACCTGAGTTTCTAGTCATGGTCAAATCCATTTGTGCTGGATATGTGTTTGTCATGGCTGTATTACTCTATGTAACAGGGAGAGAAACCTTGGTCTCAGTTTTAACTGGATCTGTACCACAAGTCTCATAAGCTGATAGAAATGGAATTTAAGAAACAGAAATGTTTTATGTATCTAATGAAATAAGTGCAAAAATTCTTGTTATTTTTTTTTATCTTTTTATTTATTTTTGAGGCAAGGTCTTGCTTTGGAGTCCAGGCTGGTCCTGATCTCACTGTGTAGCCCAGCCTGGCCTCAGACTCACAGTGATCTTCCTGCCTCAGTCTGTGGAATGCTGTGATCACAGACGTGCACCGTCATGCTGGGCTTGTGTGGTGCAGAAGAATCAAACGCAGGCAGGGCTTTGTGCTTGTGAGGCAAGCACTTAATTGCTGAGCTGTGCCTCCAGCCCCCCAAGATTTTGGAGTAAGGAGAATTCACATTAAAAACTCAGATTTTCAGTTTCTTTTGGACAGGGATTGTTTTCTGGAGTAGGCAAGTTGCTTGCCTTGATCATGAGTTATTGTTTGCGGTGGTTTTTTTTTTGTGTGTGTGTTGTCTTGGCTGTACTGGGGATTAAACCCAGGGCCTTCTTGCTAAACTGTACCCCTGTCTCTTTTTTATTCTTAAACACAGGATCTTAACTGAGTTACTGAGTTGCCGGGGCTGGGCTTTACCTAGTGGTTCTCTTGTCTCAGCCTCCCGAGTGCTGGGATTACTAGCATGGACCACCACACCTGACTTCACAAATGATTGTCTATCTGGCAGTCATCAATTCTCATTTTTTTTATTAGAGCTAATTAAGTGCTTGTAAGTTTTTTTGGTGATAAGTAGTAACTGATCTTTGGAAAATATTTCTCCCATACTGTCTCTATATGTCAACAGCTATTAACAAATATTTATGTTATCCTATTTAATAAAAACTAAGCTAATACTATTTTAAATATTTTCCTACAGCCAATATCTTCAGAAAATGTTTTTGAAACTTAATGTGAGTTAAAACTTTGAAATGTATTTCTAAAATGAAAATACTAAAATAAAAAACAGTATAGACTTGAATGTGAGCATATGTGTGTGCATGAATACATATGTGTGTTCATGTAGGTACTATATATGATATGTACATGTAACATGCATATTATCTGTAGTTTATTGGATTTATAGTTATCTTGGTCTTCATTTGCCTCTTGTTTACTTATAGATTGGAGAAGAGACCACAGTCTCACCAAGTGTTTAAGGGCCTATTTTGTGCTATCCGTGCATTCAGTTCTCAGATCATTTCTCTACTTTGAACTACTGCAAAGGGATCAAACATTCTTTCTGCACATGTTGAAGAAACTACTATATTAGAACCTGGATAAATATCTCAGTGCCTGATAAATTCAGGTACTTGGATGATTTCTGTGAACTCTTATATCTTAACTCTTTTCATCAAACAAACACTTTTTTAAAAAAAGTAAAATAACCACATTCTTTAACCAATGAAGAATTTACCCTGACAATTTTTAGGATATTAGCCAAAGAAAAATGACTTAATGGCATTACAGAGAAATTTTATGGAATGAACATACTATCTTTGGACATGATTTTAAGTGTTTTTTAGAGCCTAGTACATTTTCAGTCACACTGTCCATATGTGGACTGTCAGCTTTGTGTTGTTGGAGTTCGTTCGGAGTGTCTGGACTCCCCTAGCTGGTCTGCAGGTGTGTAGGTGTGCAGGTCTGCGGCAGGTCCTTCATGGTGAGGTACCGCTCCCTGTCATCCTGAAGATTTGTTACATGTATGTTTGATTTACCCTAAGGCTCACAGCTTTGTTCTTTACTCCACTATCTTGTAGGATTATCAACTCCTGAAGCTTCCTGATAAAGTGAAGGGAAGTTAATTTTTGAAGCTTTTGATGCCTTGGATAAAACATGGCAGAATTTCAAATATTTTTCTCTTCAAAATTACCTTCTACTGGTGAATTTGAGAAATCTAATACTGTTCTAATTACCATGTTTTATGAAATCTGCTACTCTTTCTGGAATTTAATAGATTCTTATTCCCAGTCCCATAAACTTTGTACAATATCAGGATATGGTTCCAATTTCAAACATTGTGTTGGACTTTATGGTGGCTATCTCTAACTTAGAAAGTCATATTTTTCTGTTCTGGGAAATTTTCTTGAATTATTTCTTTAATGATTTCTTCTTTGTTTCATCTCTGTTGTCTTTCATTTCTGGAGCATTGTATATCCTAGACAGATTTTTAAGATTATCTTCATTTTTGCCCTTGTAAAAAAATATTTTCTTTACTTTCTGGGATGTTTTTATGCTATATAGTGTCTAAAACTTTTTCCTTAGTTTTTTTTTCCTCTGCATCACTTATTTCATATTTCTTGATTGTTTCTCTTACCCTCTTGAAGATACTGCAGAAAATTTTGTATTCCTTCTGTATTTATAGTCTCTGTTTCCTTCAGAGTCATTTTTCCTCTGTATTTCTTTTTGCCTGTCTGTCATAAAACCTGATTGTAGGGGGATTCAGGTTGGGTTGAAACCTATCTGGCACTAGTCCAGGACAACCCGGTAGAAGCACACTTCACCGCTAGCTCACGCTAGACGGCGTTCGAGAGGCACACCTCCCGCCACCTTGTCCAGTGACGAACTGCTGGTTGGCACGCCCCATCCTCCTTCCTCTACTTCT